>CAUYSK010058900.1:0-118456 GCA_963575035.1 Avahi laniger | reverse complement strand
TCTCGGAGCTGAAGGCAACTCCAGCGTCCACCAGGAATTTTCATGGGTCTTAATGATTTGATTCTAAAAGTCATATGCAAGGATAACTGCTCAAGAAGAGCCAAGACAAACTTCTTCTTCTTCTTTTTTTTTTTTTTTTTGTGACAATAGTCTCACTTTGTTGCCCTGGGTAGAGTAAGTGCCGTGGCGTCAGCTAGCTCACAGCAATCTCAAACTCCTGGGCTCAAGCCATCCTCCTGCCTCAGCCTCCCAAGTAGCTGGGACTACAGGCATGTGCCACCATGCCCGGCTAATTTTTTCTATATATTTTTAGCTGTCCAATTAATTTCTTTCTATTTTTGGTAGAGACTAGGTCTCGCTCTTGCTCAGGCTGGTTTCGAACTCCTGAGCTCAAACAATCCGCCCGCCTCGGCCTCCCAGAGTGCTAGGATTACAGGCGTGAGCCACCGCACCAGGCCCCTGCAGGTGCTTTTTAAATTCCCCACACCTGCTGTGGCTGATGGATCTGGCCATCAAAGTAAACTCCATGCCTTACACTGACCCACAGGTGGCCAATCAAAAGTTCCCAGGTCACTATCCCTGTCATGCTTAGAGCAGCCAACTCAGCCCGATGCACCACCATGGGACTGCGCATCCATCTGAGGCTCCCTGTTCAGAAAGTCTTGCTGTCGTGTCAAACCCTTCAGCCTATAATGTCATGCAACACTTTGTCCACAAACACTGTGCACATGTGCTACACTTGGATTAGTAAGATTTGATAAATGATCTCATTTTAATAATGGCTGCCTACCTGTTTTCAAGGACATTTAATAAATTCAAGGATCCTGGCTGAGGAGAAACAACTTTTTATTCTGGGGGTCTGGCTGACACCTGGCAGGATATGTATCATCTGTTGTCCCCTCCCAGTAAATGCTCCTCCCTGGCACATATGTACACGTATTTTCAAACACCCCCTGGGTAGGTGGCAGTACTGTCCTGGTCAAGAACCACGACATTACGCACAGTGCTGCTCGCCATTTTTCTGTAGGCTCATGGTGCAGTCAGTGAACCCGTCAGTAACAGCAGATCCCAGAATGGCCCTGCCAGCTATCACACTCTAGTCATAGTTTCCTTTACGGTTGACTCTTCTGGTTTCCACAAAATTCTTGGACCTCTCAAGTCATTTACTGTTAAAAAATAGTGACTGGAGCTCCATCCTTAAGAACATAAAGAACATCATATGGGAAAGAATGATTTCTTGCCTTTCACCTCTCCTGAGAATCAGGCAAGAGAACATGCATGTATAGTTCAGCAAGAGAAGCTTGGACTTTATGTATGGCAGAAATAACACCTTGACAATGTGAATGAGAGCAGGTTCCAGAGAGAGGCTGTGAGCTAGAGCTATGGGAGGACCTTTCCCTTGGCAACACAGCTGAGAAGCAGTTCTGTGACTAAGGGTAGCTGTGCACCTGCTTCTTTCCGTGGTGGGGCCCAAGCCTTTGCTCTGCCAGATATTCACAACCCTGTGTCTGCTTCAACCCCACCCATCCACATGAGACCCTAAACCAGCCTCCTCTCCAGCCGTGCTAGCTCTCAACTCCTAGCCTTTCTGCATGTTTCATTCAGCCCTGGTGAAACTATACAAATGGTTACAAATCCCAAGAAACTCTACTTTTGGGAAGACCCCTTTTGTGCCTAGTGTCCCACCATCTCTGATTTAATTTCTCCATCGCATTGTTGGTGTCTCTACTATACCATTTATGTCTACCTGAATATTTGTGTATGTTTGTCAGTCTCCTGTTCTCAAATTATAAGCTCATAAGAGCAGCAATATCATTTATCCATTTCCCTGCCACATCTAATACAGAACTCTGCCTAGATTAGTTGCTCAATCAATGTTTGCTGCATGAATGAATTGATGGATAAATGGGTAAATATTTGGGCTACTGAACACACATGACTCCATATCAAAATAAACAGAATTTTTAAGAGAGGACTAATTTACATTTGAACGTAAAAGTTAGAGATGATTAAAAGTTCAGACTCTTCAGAAAAAAATAAATATTTTCTTACCTAGAACTGACATGCCTAAGAATGCATCTGATTATCCTGACCTACACATCCACGATTAATGAATGGCTAGCTGGTTGTCATGGCCCCTCACTTAAGAGATGATGAGAACTAAAGCTATACAGCAAATTTTATTCTACTGGTGATGTGGTTCTCTAGAATCTCGCTCAAAGCCATCTTTCTATTATTTTGAAATGAAGACAGTTACAATGGAAGATAAGGTGCCATTTTAGTTTCTGCTGACTCCCAAAGGCAGTTCTCAGTAATTCACCTTTTCCGTTCCATTTATTTAATAAATTTACTAGGTCATAATAGTGAAACATAGCCCTCGCAAGCACTCTGCAAGGCAGATTTATCAAGATAGGTTACCACTACTGAGGTTTTTCAGATGGTGAGATAAGTGAATAAGCAAAAACTCACAATCCTTGGATAAGGTTGAAATAAGGAATTTTTTTTTTATTGGCTACTAAATGTCCTAGCAAGTTTGTGACAGAAGCATAGACAGAAAATGGAAACAAATACCTTACTGGGAATGTTTCCTTGCTTGCACTAACCTTGACTACAGCAATAACGCATTGCTTAACAGTCAAAGTGCACGAGGTCATCTCCACAAATGGCAGGATAAGTGAGTGTGCCGTTCCCAAGGAAGCAAAACAGATGCAAACAGGTCCCACGCACCAAGTGTCCTGGCTGAGTACAGATGAGGCTGCTACAGCTGCAATATCCTTTTCCCAGGCAAAGAAAGCCAGCTGTGACCCTCTGCTTTCCAGGGGTTCCCACCCACCTCTCTATCTCATCAGGCATGTACCACCAGTAATGCTTTCTTCCAGCATCCACTTTGCTTCCTACCGTTACAGCATCTCATTCTCTCCTTTGACAGCCATTACAAGTAAGATCAGAACTATGTCCAAACAAGTGCATTCAAATAGGTCCTTACTGAAAAAGTCAGAGAGATCTCAGACATGGTGATATTTTTGTCTTCTCAGGAGGAATTTATATAACCCATGTCTCAACCTACATGATATAATCAAGGAAGGCCCCCCCACCAAATTTAAATGACTCATTGGCAGAGTCTTGTCAAGAAACTTCTTCCCGTCTGCACAATGAATGGCCAGATTTTAAGGAAGCCAGTTTAATAATAGCTAAAATAATAGTATTTATAAAATAAGAGAGAAAAACATCCTTTGATATGTTTTGTTGGAAGCGTGCCATTGTGATGTGTACAAAGCTTTAGAAGATGTGAGAGAAGGTGATACAGGGATGCTGGGGAGAAGATGGGGGAGGTTGGGCAGTCAGGTGGTTGCTGGGAGTGAGGTGGGCTATCAGGAGTTCTAAAACCTTCTCTCATTGGAGACCTGACCTAGGAGAAGAGCTAAGTCCTCCGCCATGCTGAGGAGTGTCTTCTTCTGCCCTCCCAGGGGTACCTGTGGCTCAGGGTCAATTTAATTCTGGCACTGCTCTCTTTAATTATCTCAGAAGCTTTTCTCACATGGCACCAACAGATGCTGTGATTAATAGTTTCCTAGCCCACTTATTCTTTCTCGAAAGGGGAGGGTCCTTTGTGTGATAAAATATAGTTATGAAATGATAGTGCAGCTTTAACAGACCATTAAAAACCCTGTTGCATTTGGAGGAACTGGACAAAATCAAAACAAAACAAATTTTTTTCCTACCCACCCCCTGCCCCCAAAAAGCAAAATATCTTTTGTTTTTCTCCAAAGTCGTAAGAGGCACAAACAGGTAGCAAGAAGGCATCGGTGAAGCATGTCCTGCTGAGCGCTCTTTGGCCCTGGTGAGTGATCTTTCCTCCATTCAGGTGATGACAGTAGGTCCCCTCCGGCCAGTTCTCTCATGAATCTGGGATATTTTCAGCGCGATGGCTATGAGAGGGCTCAGCACTGCCTGGAAAGGGAGAGAGAAAGTGTGTGAACAACTCAACTGGGTCACAGGATGGGGCCTTGTGATGGATTTCTATTGCCTGCATCTGGATTCAAGTTCCAATTTGCTGCTTACAGACAGAGTCATCACGGGCAGAACGTCTGTCCTCTCTCAACCTCTTTCCTCCTTCATCAAAGGAGATCGGAATGGGCAGTGCAGGAGAGTAGGGGGAGAAGATGATCTCCAAAGTCTTAACCAGCTCCAAAAGAAATTTATCTAAAATAGGAAAATGCACAACCCAACTACCAGAACATTCAAGCATTTTATGAAAAGAGCATTGTGAATTAAGAAGTTCAGAAAACCCCCAGTCTTCCTCTGCTGTTCCCTTGTCCCCAGTTACAGCGCCCCCCCCCCACATATATGCAACTTGAGGATCAAAGCTCATTCTCCACCCTAGGACCATGGGTCTAAAGAACATATAAACACAGCTAGAGAGAAGAAATAGTTCTAATGTTTGAGAGTAGACTAGGGGATTACATTTAGCAACATTATTATGTGAATTTCAAAGTAATTAGAAGGGAGGACTTGAAATTATGCCAACAGACAAAAATGATAAACGCTCAAGATGATGGATACCCCAAATACCCTGACTCGATCATTTCACATTTTATGCATGTAACAAACAAACATTGTAGCCCATAAATATGTAAATTATTATGTACCCATAAAAGAGAAAAAAAGAACTCCAATCCTGATGCTTCTGAGATGCCAGGCCAATCCATTGGCTAGTGTTGCAGAAATAACAGATCGTTTATCACCATCCCATAATGCTGTGGTCCATGAGGCACCTCAGTGGTCCTTAGAAACAGGTGGGGGTACTTCAGAAGCCGATTCTTGGAAAGGTGATGGACGTGAAAAGGAGAAGAATTGCTTCTTGCTTACTGTTTCATAGGAGTGAGACATTGTTTTCCAAAGCGTGAAGCACGCACCAGTCGCTATGATTTTAGATGGTGCATGAACATGGTATTACTTACAAAACAGTGACAAAGTCAGTCTATTTCCCATCTTCTTCAAGCCTTCTGATTTCACGAAGGAGAAATTCTGCTTGTTGCCAATCTTTAACACACTTCAGCCAAGAGAGTGCATGTCTCAGTCAAGAGTTACTTAGCTAGAAGGTAAGGTCGCTGCATGTTTTTATTGGATTCATGTCTCTGGTGCATCAAGTTAAGCTCCCATTTTTATGGGTAATAAAGTAATGTATTTTTTCTTCCCTGAGTGTATAAATACAGCCATGCATCACTTAGCCATGAGTATACTTTCTGAGAAATGTGTCTTTAGGCAATTTCATCGTTGTGAGAACATCATGGAGTATACTTACACAAACCTAGATGACATTTGTATATTTTTTGGTGGGGAGGAGGGAGGACAGGGTCTTACTCTGTCATCCAGACTCGAGTGCAGTGGTGTGATCATAGCTCACTACAGCCTTGAACTCTTGGGCTTAAGTGATTCTCCCACTTCAGTCTCCCAAGTAGCTAGGACTACAGGCATGTGCCCTCAGACCTGGTTAATTTTTCTTATTTTTTGTAAAGATGGGAGTCTCTTTGTTGTCTGGGCTGGTCTCAAACTCCTGGCCTCAGGTGATCCTACTGCTTTGGCCTCCCAAAGTGCTGGGATTATAGGTGTAAGCCACCACGACCAGCCAACATATTTTATTGATATATATTTTTTCATATGGAAAACCAAATGTTCCAGCAATATTATTGAATCTCAATCATTTCCTGTACTTGATTTGTGATGCCAAGATAAAGTGCCATATATCAGGTTTCTATATAAGCGTCATCATAATCTTATAGGACCACTATCAAATATGTGGTCCTGTTGTTGATTGAAACATCATTATGTGGCTCATGCCTGGTCACACCACAAGGACAGGAACTTTGTCATCTTCAGGGATGAGAAAATTGCTTCCCGCATAGGAAACATTCAATAAATATTTGTGGAATAAATGAATCATATATCAGTTTGATGGAAAGATGAGATAGATAGAGACTTCTACGGACATTCATGAAGGGCATCCTGGTCATACGGAAGGGGCAGCAGTGCTGCATTTTTACCGTCATGTTTTTCTTGAACTTCAGTTGTAAGCACAGAGTTTGAAAAGCAGAGAGGAATGTGGGATGATCTAGTTTCATGCCACAGACAAGGACACTGAAGCCCAGGGGGAGACGTGATTGACCTAGGGTCACACATCTGCTTAGTGGCTGAGCTGGGATAAGAACATAAGGTTGCCTCCTGTACTGCTCTTCCCATCATACAATTCTGAATATAAGACCTGTGAGTGACAAGGACAAATAGAGAAGACAAATGAGCCTAGGGGGTAGGGAAGAAATCATGGGGTCATCATCCCACTAGACAAGTCTTGCATCAGATGAGGGGTTGGATAGGACTGATCAGCCATCCTTATCGATCAAAACCATGTGGACAGTGGGGAGAAGAGGTGTTCCCAGCTATGTGGGTTAAGTGGCTATACTGGAAGCTCTAAATGACTCCCTATGAATAAAGCAAATCAATAATAGAGACTTCAATCATTTATGTTAGGAATATAGCATCCTTTTTCTAATTGCCGTGCTTCTTAGAGAGCTTGGAATAGTTTTTCTAGAATCAAAAGTAGGAAATAGTGAATGCTTATCTTGCTCCAAACCAAGTGGACAGCGTATCCATTCAACAACACTCACCATGTGGCTCCAGTGTCTTTTTCCACCTTGCAGGGCTTGGTGGATGCTTGCTGTCCACCAATGTGAACAGGCTACAGAGGGAATCAAATCCTGTCTCTAGTTCAAATTTTGAAACTTTATTTATCATGGATTTTTTTGCATTGATTTTGATTTTTGAAAATATTGCATTAAAACATTTTTCTTCATTACTCAGTATTTTGGTACCCTCTTTTAAATTTTGAACTCAGCTCACCCTAATCCTTGTCCTCTATTAGTTTTTAACATGCTTATACACCCTGGAAAGACAAAGAGAGTTTCTCCTTTTACTCTCTTTCCCATCTTCTCTCTTGCTTTTTGTCATTGTAATCCACATTCATATAGATTAGGTCCACTAAAAAACAAGAAAACAAACAAACAAACAAAAAAACTAACAAACTGGACTTCTTATCCTGGCTGGCAATAGAAAGGAAAGGTGTAAATGACCTGAATGTCACCAGACTCAAAGTAAATAGCTAACTAATTTTTTGGAAGAAAACAAAATCGTAACCAGAAATATAATCACTTACTAAGCAAGATTTGTTAAAATTTGTGGAGAGAACCCAGCAGTAGGTCTCTATAAGGAATGTGCATTCACAGGGTCAGGGAAGGAGTGGGGTGGGAGATGGGGGTGGGGGCTGGAGAGTGAACAGGTAGGGGTGACAGTACTTATCACAGCTCATCTTTTGGGGCAGCCAATAGAACCCAGAGAAATCAGATCATCCAACAGCAGGAAACACTGAAATTCTGCATCCATAAAATAGGCATTTATAACAAATACCACCCTCTCCTCACCCCTAGGATCAACTAATATTCACATTCCCACTTTGTTTAAAACCTACTGAACCTGGAATGCCAGACTGTCTCTTCCGATTTCATTCAAACATTTGTTTTTAGTCAATGTACCATTTTGTTTAGTCTAAGGTAGTGGTTCTCAAATTTGAACATGCACCAGAATCACCAGGAGGGTGGTTGAAATGCAGATGGCTGGGCCCTTCCTCCTGTGTTTCTGATTCAAGAAGTCTGGGTTAGGGCCCAAGAACTGGCATTTCTAACAAGTTCCCAGGATGCTGTTGTTCCAAGGACCACCCTTTGAGGACCAAAGGCTCTAAGATAAGCTGTGCTTTGTTCCAGCTACAGGCTAGGTGGCCTCTTTTGTGTCACATGATCCCACCTTTGTATCACATGATCCTACTCCCTGGCTGTAGCTGATAGGACCAGGAGGGACTCTCAGACCTATAGGCAACCAATCTGCAGCCTACCTACCATATAGGCTGGGGCAAAACTTTGCCTCCCGATTGGATTTTTTCCCTCAGGGATTTGAACTGATAAGTTAAGAAAAAACAGGCCATTAGCAGTGGGAACTAACCCATGAGGCATAATTAACTTTGAAGGCATAATACTGATGGTAATCCAGGGTTATGAGAAAGCAGAGACTCTGAAAAAGGTAAGAAAAGCAGAATGAAACCAGGAGAAGAATTAAAGAGAGCAGAAGGAAATAATAAGAGTTGGTAGAGAGAAAAGAATGGCATGGATCCCAATAATCTCTAAATTAAAGATCCACTAATTCCCGCTAGGAGGGCCTGAGTTGGTGGTAACTTTGCTGCTCCAGGTCTAGTCTCTGAGGCTTGGCCCTACGACAGACTCCACTCTTGGATTTCTTGATTGACCTTGGTCCTTTTGGGTATTCAAGTAAATTAAAATTTTAAAACAAATTAAAGTTAAATCACATTAATAAGATAAATACCCAAAGTATGTTTTTCTTGGATCATTTCAAGGAACCATCATTGTCCAGCTTTCTACTACTAATGAAAAAGAACTTTTTTTCCTTCTAAACCAAGTCTGTTGCCAACCAAAATGAACTTTCTCACCATGCCAGTTCATGGTGCCAACTTCCCCTTCCTGCTAGAGCAGGTCCCACCAAGTTTGCCAACAGATAGGACGGAGGTGCTCTTTGGTGAGTCTTTCTCCCTTTCCCGCACTTCCACGCAGTTGCCAAACTCTCTGACTACATCCCTCAATGGCTCCGCACCCGCTCTCTCCTTCTCATCACTACTCTTTCTTCCTTAACACAGTCCTCCACTGTCCCTGGCTTGTAGCACTCTGCTATCTGTCCTCAGCCTCACCAGAGTGGGCTTCTTTTTGAAAGAGACTTGTTCACGTGATCCCCTGATATAAAAGTCTTGGGTGGCTTCTCCAAGGTTATGGTCAGCCATCCTCAGCCTGGCTGCCAGGCTAAGACATTTGGGTTTTACCCTCTATGGTAGGCAGAATAATGGTCTCCCAAAAGATATCAGGTCCTGATCCTTGGAACCTGTGAATGTTACCTTATTTGGCAAAAAAAAGGTGGGGGGGAGGGGAAGCGTAGATGTGTTTAAGGATCTTGCAATTAGGAAATTATCCTGGATTATTCTGGTGGGCCCTAAATGCCATCACAATTATCCTAATAAGAGGGAGATCGTATACACAGAAAGAGAGGAGAAGGCCATGTGAAGGCGGAGGCAGAGATTGGAGTCATGTGGCCACAAGCCAAGGAATGTTTGCAGCCACCAGAAAGAATCCGGAAGAGGCAAGGAAGGGATCCTCTCCTGCGGCCACCAAAGGGAGTGTAGCCCTGCCAAACCTTGATTTCAGACTTCTGGCCTTTTGAACTGTGAGAGAATATATTTCTGTTGTTTTAAGCCACCAGGTTGTGGTAACTTGTTACAATCACAAGAAATGAATACACCCTTCCTTTCCAATCTTCCTCCCAACTCCCCTGCCTCTCCCTCCCCCACCCCCTGCACTCCTAAAGCTTTGATCTCACAGCCTAGGCAGCCCCACATGCTCTCCCTCCTGCACTTTTATATACATGGTTTTTTCTGCTTAGAATGATTTTAAAACTCCCACTCTCCCACAAGGCCTCCATCCTGAAATCTCTGTTACTCCTGTACCACCCAAGTAGGATCTCTCCATTCCCTGAACCCCTCACTTGTTTCTCTGTTAATTCCTATGTTTTGTCTTAATTTCAGGAATCTTTGGGATAGCTCTTTTCTTTCCCACCACACTTCAACTAAACTCTAAGCTACTGGAAGGCAAAATTTATCTTAAAAGTCTTTGTTTCCTTCACAATTTGTGTCTTGCTCTAAGGAAATGCTCAAAATAATAATTGGTAGGTTTGGAACATTATGTCACAGGCTGAATTATTGAGTGTTTAAGGCAGTGAGGTGATCTAATGAGGAACCCCCTTCATCTGGAATTTTCATCTAGATTCATCGGAGGAGGTGAAGCCATCCATCCACTGCCCTACTTGCCTCCCTCTGTCAATCTAAATAAGGGGCCAGGCCTTTGTGTCTCTTAAGGCCAGGACCCTTTTTATCTTCCTGGGAAGGCTTAGTGGGCACTTGGTGGTTCTGGTTGAGCCACTAAGTGCTACTGTGGAGAGGGGGCTGGGGTGATGCCTTCATAATTCCAGACTTGAAAGAAGAAGAGAGCTGTCCAACCCAGGAATGCAGTAAGGGGGAAAGGACTGTGAGTTCCGGGAATGGTGGGAAGCTGAGCCCCCTGGATGCAGTGCCACCAAGGATGGCCCACGGGCAGTGGCAAGGACCACCGTGGAAAGGACCCTGTGCTCCTGCCCAGAGCAGCGTAGCAGACAGGTGGTGGGGATCAATTCTCGGAGGCAGTATTGCAGAGCAGCAAGGAACAGCAGAACGATGGCAACCACAGAGACCTACACTGTTCCCCGGGACAGCGTGAGCCCTCCCCTTGCCTCCTATCCGCTCGCTGGATGGTCTTAGATGACTTGCAAGAGGAGAGAAGGCCCCAAATGACCACTACTGAGTCTCCTGCCAATTCAGATGGGGGTGGCTGAGCTAGAATTTGCTTGATTCACACAATACAGAAATGTGACATTTCTTACATCCCAAAAGTAATGGAGTAATTCAGACTTGTTATAATTATAAACCTGGAGTCATCCTCTGGCTTCATTTCTAATACATCTCAGTGTTGGAGACAGTTTCTGATTACATTGCCCTTCAAATCCTGAACACTCATGCAATGTAACAGAGAGAGCCAAGTACAAGGATCTGTAACCAACGGGGCCACTTTATAAGGCCCCCACCCAATGGGGTGAGGGAGTATGGGAACCCATCCCGAGGTCCTTTGGCCAAGCAGGAGTCCTGGAAGGGGCTGCCTCTTCCCAGAGGAAGGGCGTGTGCCTTCGCTCTCACAAAGACACTGTCCATCAGCCTCCTGTCCCGTGCTTTCCTGCTGAGGATGCCTTTTCCTAATTTGTACGAAAGTACCCTGTTGGCTAGATGCTGCCAGTTTACAGTAGCTCAGATTCTAGCCAGGCCCATATCAGCAATGGATGCCTGGCTTAGCTATTTTAAATCCATTTGGGAAACTTATAGAAGAGAAAGATCACTTAAAACAAAATCAAATACATTTTTCCTAATAAAAATTAAATTAAAATGCTAAACACTGTAGATGCGTTGATTTTCATTACAATACATACAACTGCAGTCCTAACTTTAATCCCCTTTTCATGTCATAGATCTACCTATCTCTCTTGATCCCAAATGGACCTAAAATGAACCAAAACAGACAACGTGAAAAATGACTATAGATAAATCTGGATTTAGAGCCCAACGCTGGGAGAATCCATCTGTCTTGTCAATATCAGAAAAATAAGCCTTCACGAAAGCTCTCTTTGGAGGAGGAAAAAAGCTATTCCAAGACAGAAATAGATGAAATACTCCCAAAGAGGTTCATCAAAGCAAAACTAATCTAGCATTTGGGAGCACAGTGACCTGCCTAACAGAAACCAGACTGGCCAGGCAGGCTGGACCTCCTGCCCCACTGCCAGCCCCACTTTTGCAATTGATTTGGGACTTTCGGAGGTAGAGGGTGGCATTTAGATTGCAAATCCAAAATAAAATAGAAGAGTCTTCCTATTTATTCAACTGTGAGCTCCAATTGGCTCCACACCATGCTGGGATGGAAAGGGGAGGGCAGGCCTGCTGGCCAGTGTCTGCGGCGCAGCTGAAAGGCATTAGGCAGAATCTCTGAGCCCTTCACTGTCCCGCCACATGCTACAAACCAACCTGGGAGAGCTGACAGTTTCAGCTGCATGGAACTGCTTCCCTGGGCATGGTTTCCCTTTTCCTCTCTTCTCTCTTTCTCTCCCCTTCCTTCTCCCCACCTTCTACCACAAAGACACTGCAAGAGGTTGGGAAATTCCTAACTGCTTCAGATCCCCGCTCCCCCCCGCCTGGCAAAATGTCCCTCTCATGTCTTCATGTTTGTCTTCATTGGGTATATCCATACTAGACTTCAAAGGTTTCTTTCACGTGGAATACGCTTGCTACATTAAAGGCAAACTAGTACCCCCTGCCCTTACAAAATTGCTAGCAGCAATATAACTGAGAGATTGAAACCAGAGGTTAAAAAAACAAACGCAGCATTGCCTCTCCCGTGTGTGTTATTCAAAGGACTCTCTCTCTCCATTTGCCTTCCCCCACTTTGCTCCCCGAAAGACTTTGGAAGTCAAGATCTAGGTGATCAGTCCTCACTGTCACTTTTTAAAAACCGGATTCCTTTGGTGAGAACAATGATGTGATTCAGCGTGGCTTTCTGTTTATGGATCCCGGGAAGCCTTGCTCCTTAGAGATGAATTTAAAGGATCCACAGAAGTTTCCCAAAGACTGGTCAGCAGACTGCTACCCGAGGCCAAGTAAGAACCACCTAGGGATACTGGTTGTGGACTCCAGTCATAGGGATGCTGTTTCATCGTATCTATGGACCAAACAGGGAATGTGTAGCTGACAAGCTCCCAAACCGATTCTGATACAAACTTGGGTCTGGGAATCACTCTCATAAAGTGTTGTGTTCCTTACACTAGCACAGGCAGGCAGTACAGGATAGCGGTTACACGCGTGGACGCTGAAGCTAACCTGTATGGGATCAAAGCCTGGCTCTGCCCCTCTTGAGTTGCGCAACCTTGGGTGAGCTACCTAACCTCTCTAAGCATTAATTTTCCTTACGTGGACTAGGGAGACTTACTCACAGAGCAGATGTGAATATTAAATGAGCTAATGGATAGGAAACAGAACAGTGCCTGGCCCAGGGGTGGGTGTATAAGCATTTTGCTATTATCATAGTAGCCAGTGGTTGAATTCAGCTAACACTTGAACATCTTCAGTGAAACCCACAAGGTTCGCTCAGGACACACAAACTGGTGGTCCACAGGCCACTGGATCCACTCTATGGTCTTTTATTTTGGCTGGCACACAATTAATACATGTATTTTTAAATGTCAAGTCGAATGCCTTTCCACAGCACTCCGGTTCAAACCAACAGCCTTCTCTTGTCTTAGGCCCTGCCACCCTATTCACTTCAGTGAGTGATCAGCCTGTGGTTTCAATTTCTGACCCCCAGACTTTGCCAGGGGGGCTCATGCCCCACAGTCACCCTGCGTCTTCGGAAGCTGGCCTCTGTTGTGCCGTGGCGCGGGGGCGCTGTGTGTGCTCCTGAGAGGGCTTCACAGTGGGATATGTCCCAGAAGGCTCCTGGCTGAGCTTCTGGGTATCCTTGAGCCAAATCTTATACCTCCTCACCCTGGAAGAGCACCTGGGTTTTATGGCTACACAGCCCTAGACCCCATACGGAACCTGTCCCAGGACTATAGCGTATCCCTGGGGACCAGTGATTCTTAGACGCAGGTAGTCACAGCTTTCTCCTCAAGGCACACTTGAGGATCATAAAACCATAACTGGAGTGCCAGTCAGCCTCCCCCATATTTCCTCAAGTTGTGCTGTCTACTGGACTTTTGAATTTGGTTTGTATAATAGAATCTGAACATCTTCACACCCTAGTTCACATTCATCTCAACTAACTCACCTTTCTGCACTTCCAAAAGATGAGTTACAAAGATTTGGTTCCAAAGCCCTCTCAGGTCTAGGCTCAGAAAGACTATTTAAAACAATACACTTAAGCTCCTTTCATGCATATCATTATTTGATCATTATTAGCTATTAATGCCACATACCGATATCTAGTTTTCCTCTCTTCTCTGACATGGGAAGACTGAGCTTCCAGGCCTTCTCATTGTCAGGTGGGGCCCTGTGACTATTTTTGGCCAGTAGCTTAAGAGTGGAGGAGATATGGTTGTTTTCAGCCAAAGCTCTTTTCCTCCCTCTACACAGTGACTAGCAACGCTCCAGATGCCTACTCCAGGTACCTGGAGCCTGGAGTGAGCACAACGTGGAAGAGAGTACCTACTCAGGGCGTGATGAATATATAATGTGAACAAGAAAAAAACCTGATTTTCAGTGGTTTTAGGCCACTCAGATTTTTGCATAGTTGGTTACCATGGAATTATAATACCTCATCCATCCTGACTGATGAAAACACTGTTCACTAACATGAAGCAGAAAATGCTCTTTCAAAAACATTTTCCAAATCAGAAGGTAAGAAGAAAGAGAATGTATCTTGGAGACTCTATGCTGCTTGAGCATCTTTTGCTTTTAGGCATGGGGTCATCTTTATTGTACTGGATATTCTGAAGCCAATTAAAAGGGTAAGAATGGTGTAGCAGTTTTAACACACGGCTGTAAATTTTTTGGAGTTCCTCCCATTAAGAGGTCGGGTCTATTCCGCCTTCCCTTGAACTTGGCTTATGAATACTTCAACCAGAAAAGTTCAGCAGAATTGATGCTATGTGACTTCTGAGACTGGGTCACAGGAAGACTTGAGCGGCTATGTAAGAAGTCTGAATATCAGGGCCAGCAGGCAGCAGGCATGCATGTGAAGAAGTCTCCAGAAGATTCCATCCCCCGTCTTTTGAGTCACTCCCAGTCTTTCTAGTTTTTCCATCTGAGACCCCAGACATCATGGAGCAGGGTGGGGCCAAGCTGTCTCACTGTGCCATGTCCAAATTCCTGGCCCACAGGATCCATGCACTAAAATCATCCATGTGCTAAAATCATTGCTGCAGTGTGCCACTAAATTTTGAGGCAGTTTGTTAGGCAATAATAGCTTACGAAAACAAAAGGTTTTTGAACAGTGCTTTAGGTTGACCTGTTGCTTGACCATGCATTAGATGGGGAAAGAAATCAAGGGCTGAGTAATATGGGAGATCATGTAGTACGTTGGTTGAATGTATGAATCATTAGGCCTGGGTTTAATTCCATCTCCAGCACTAACTAGTCAAGGTTCCTTGTCTCTCTGTGCCTCATGTTTGAAATTGGCATGCTAATGTTAGTTTCCACCTCCCAGAGTTGTTGTAAACATGAAATGAGATAATACATGTAAGGCACTAAGCAAAGTGCCTGTCCTATGGTAAATGATCAATGTTAGGTATTAACAGTATTGTTATTAAATGTACCCAGTCAGTCTTAAATCATGATCTTTCATTGCCTGATGATTTACAGGCATCAAAGCAATTCTCAGACATAGATAATCTGTTTAGCTGGCTTTTTCCCCCTGTGGACCAACAATTAGAATCCAGATCTGAGGGCCATACCCTGTCTACCCTTAAATTGCCACTAAGCCACATTTCAGGGCTGTTCTTGCAAATTAGTGTTAATGAGCACAGAAGAAGAGATCTTTGTCCTATCATCGCATGGCAGGGGCTCCTCTTTGTCCATGCATTTCACAGCTGACCACAGCTTCCAGAAACGGGCTCCCACAGTGGTTGCCAGGCAGGCAGATGTCTGAACAGCATGGCCCTTAGCATCACCCCCAGCCCTGTGTTCAGGGCTCTGTCACTGAAGGCTGCCAGGAAGCCTCACCCTGGAGAATGTGCAGCAAGTACATGTGAACATCAAATACAATCTTGTCTAAGTAGACTTGGAAGCCAAAAAATGTCATATTTCTTGGCTGAGTTTAGGTTACAGGCAACACAATTGGCTCCACAGCAAGACAGAGAATTGGTTTAAAGTGAGGAAACACTTTCTCTTGCCCTCATCTATAATTTGTGCCTTGGGTTCTGAAGTTTTGATTCTTCTTTAGTGATTTTTAATAGCTGACACTGAGTACCCACTATGTGTCAAGCACTATTCCAAATTCACGTATTGACCTAATCCTTATAATAACCTATAAAGTAGGTGGTACTATCCTCATTTGACAGAAGAGGAAACTGAGGCTCAGAGGCATTACTTAACTTCTTCCAAGTCACATGGCAAATAAGTAGCCAAGCTGAGCTCTGAACCCAGTAATCATTGATTTTAACTGCAAAGCTGGGCTGGATCACACTACCCTAGACTGCCCTTACAATGGGGGGAAAGTTTTCATTTTTTGAAAGTTTAAAAAATTTTGTTTTAGTGCCAAATGTTTCTTTACTAAGGGCATTATTTGAAAACTAACTTTACTACCTTTTTAAGAATTGTAAAATATAACCATCACAGTGAACTCTCAAATTATATGTAAGACTGCTGCTTGTACTTCATTTGATTTCTAAATGAATCCATCAGTTGTTAACAAAAATTACAGTCAGCCCACATAGCTTATGTACAAGATTTTCCTTTAACAATGCTCTTTATAAGATTAAAGGGCTTCCCTTTGATTCCTATTTGCAGAATTTTTATCATGAATAAATGCTTCATTTTATCAAATGGTTTTTTGGTGTCCACTTTGTATTTACTCTCTTAATTGGCCTCGTGATAATACTCTGTTTTATTTCATTCCTCAGTATATAGTTAATTTTTATACACGTTCCCTGTAGCATGAAAAGAATTTATATGTTGTTGTTTGGTGTAATAACCTTACGTGTCCATTAAGTCAGTATGTTAACTATGTTGTTTAAATATTCTATATTCTTACTAGTTGTTGTGTCTACCTATTCTAATAATTACTGAGAGAGGGTATTAAAATACTCCAGGATGATTGTGGATTTTTCTATTTTCTTCTTATATTTTTGTCATTTGTTTGCTTCATAAATTTAAAATTGTTATGTCTTCCTGGGGGAATTAAATCTTTTATCATTTTGAAGAGTCCCTCTTTATCTTTAGCAATATTTTCAACCTTAAAGTTTACTTTATATGAAAATAATAGAGCTAGTTTTTTGGTTATTATTTATAGATATCTTTTTAAATTTTTTTACCTTTCAAACTTTCTGTATTTTTATGTTTAAGATATATCTTTTATAGTGAGCTTATCATTGTCTTTTTTTGAAATCTAGACATTGTCTCTTTCTGGAGCATTTAGTTCATTTATATTTAAAATAATAACCAATAAATCTGAATTTAAGTCTTCCATCTTACATGTTTTCTCCTTGATCTACCTGTTTTTCTTTCTCTTCTTAGATTGGTTTTTTTAAAGTTCCTATGTCTTCCTTGAAGACAGGGAGTTATGTCATTTTTTTTTCTACTTTTTTTATGGTTACCTAGAAATTATAACAAGAATCCTTGATCTATCAAAGTCTAATATTTATACCTTTACTTTTCTCCATTATATTCAAGGATTTTATCTTAATTATAATTATTCTCATGGTACTTACAGTTATTATGGTTGTATATTTTAATTTTCCATAATATTAACTAGTATACATTATTTTCAGCACCGCAAGACATTATTATTATCATATACAGCCAATGTTCATTTATACCAATTCCTATTTTTAATATTTCTTTATTTTTATTCATTGCCACATTTTATTCCAGATATCCACTGGAATAATTTTCCTCCTGCCTAAAGAATATTCTTGAGAATTTCTTCTTGTGTGGGTACACTATTCTCTCCGCTTTTGTTTGTCTGAAGATGCCTTTATTTTGCTTGTGTTTTAAAAGGAGAGTTATACTAGATTGAGAATTCTAGGCTGTTATCCAGTTTCCTGATTTTCAGTGTTGTTGAAAATTAGCTGTCAATCAACTAACTGGTTTTTTGTCTTTGATTTTCTGCAATTTTAGTCTAATGTGTCTAGACAGGAATTTATTTTTATATATCCTGCTTGGATTTCTAGAACCAGTGGATTGATCTCCTTCATTGGTTCTGGGAAATCCTCAGTCACTATCTTTGCAAGTTTTGCCTATACCCACGTCTGCCTCTCCTCTTCTTTTGAGACTCCAATTAAATTATGTTAGAACTTCTCACTATATCTTTATGTCTCTTACCCTCTATTATATATTTTTCACTTTTTATCTCTCCAGCTACATAGTTTCTTCTGACATATTTTAAGTTCACTAATATACTTCAGCTGCTGTTAAACCCATTATTATGTTATTAATTCTAGTTATCTTTTTTAGTTATTTTTAACATCTTGATATCTTTTCTATAGTTTCCAGTAATTTGATAACATTGTTATATTCTGTGTTTATGTCCATGAACATAGTGAGAATAACTGTTTTACAGTCTGTATTGAACAAATTCCAGTATCTGTGGGTCTTTTCCTGTTATATATTGTTTCTCTTGATTCTGATACATGTTGTTTTGTCTATCCAAATGTCTTATAATCTTTCTTTGCCATTTTGTTTGAAAAATTGCTTATAGAAACAACCTGAGTCCAAAGATATTGTTAGTTTCCTTCATTTTCTTGTATGAAACTTGTGAGGGAGCTAGTAGGTCAGAGCCATGGATTTATAACCCTCTGGATTACAATCTGTATACTACTTTGAAGTGGTTGCCTTTGAGTTTACAATTTAGAAAAGGGGTTGTTATGCCAGGATTTCTGCCTTTGGTCAGTACTTAACCTTCCTTCAGCCACATGCATCTGCCACACAAGTCTGCTTCTTAGCTATTTTTTATGATAGTCCCCTGGGTAGTAGAGGCAGGCTGTAATAGATCAGGTTCTCCACCTGGACCTCATGCCTGTCACCTGTACCCTGTGCAGTTCACCCAAAGCACTTGTTCTTTAGCTCCTCTCCTAGATAGGCAAATTCCCCAGGACAAAAAGAGCTCTGGCTCACTTCCCTGAGCTCCAACCTTTTTTCTATTCTTGTTACTATCTTATTAGGTCATTGGTCATTGATGATTTTAAAAAGATGCTTTTACATATTTCTTTCAGCTTTTTTATTTTCAGAGGGAGGGTTAGTTTGAATCACCTAGTTCACCATTACTAGAAGCTAGAAGTCCTTCCCACAGAGTTCGTTTTGTTTTGCAATCATTTTCCTGCCAATATTTAAAAATAAAATTTCATATGAAAATCTAGATATCTTGCTTCTTTTAAAACCAGAAATCTGGCAGCCTCAGGCCCATATATCATAAGAGCTGAGTGTCATCAGAGTTCCCACCATGCTCTATTGCCTTAAACTATCCCCAATCCAGAATTCACTGCCTGTCTTGGTGGGCATCTGAATTTACTACCACTGAACAAGCAATAATGGAGAAAGAGGTGAAATGATCTCAATATTATGAATATAAATTTTATCTGGATAGTTACATATACAGGAATCTAGAGCATTCTAATTTAAATTTTCTTTTTGTGAAATAGGGATTCTCACTATGAGGGGCTTGAAGACTGCTGGGTGTGCTTGCAGATTTGCATAAGGAGCCCAGAAATCTTTTGGGAAGTAAGGGGACTGAGATTCTCCCCAACCTCTATTCCCTGAGATACAAACTCTCAGCATGGACTGAACTGGCCATGACCAAGGCACTGAACTATATGTAATCCAGGAACTGTTTCTACTCAACCCAGCCCCCCAGGGAGCACACCAGAGCAAAGTAGCTGTGCGAGAAAAGCTACAAAGCACAGAGCCTGAGAGCTCGGGCCCATTTGGCAGGGAGAACTCCCAGCAGAGTGGAGCCATGAGAGTACCAGCTCTTTTCCCCTCCTACCTAAGGAACTGCCAAGGCCTAGGCAGGGGCCTTCAGTGGCCAGATGGTGGAGGCCCAGCCCTACCATCTCTTTTCAGGCCCAACCTAGGGTGTTGATACTGCTTCTCTGGAAAAAGAGTTAACAGTCTGTCTATACTTCTCACAATTACCACCTCACAGCCCACTTGACGTAACCAGTTACAAGTAGCACGGTGGCATTCTCCAGCTTCCAGAGAGTACAGCATTTTAAGAGAAGGCTAACCCTTTAGAAAGGATTTGAGGACATGAAATGGAGTAGGAGGTCTGAAAGAGAGACCAGATTTCCTACCAGTCTGGAATTGTGGGGCTTGAGGATTGCATCTGAGAACACTCTTGGAAGATGGATTGGGGTACGTGAATTCTAAGCCGGATTGAAGATGGGCACCCTGGTTATTCCAACTTATTTTCCATAGGAGAGTGAGCATCCTTATATATATTTTTTATGGCACACAGAATAGTACCCTAGTTAAGACTCTGGGCTCTGGAGCGAGAGTCTAGATACATACACCTGCTATACTACTTAGAAACAGTAGGTTATTCAAATTCTCAGGACCAAAATTTTCTCATTTGTAAAACGTAGGTGGATAGCACAAGTACCTGCAGCATTAGATTGTGGAGAGAATGAGATATAACACACACAAGACACACAGCATTCTACCTAGCCCATATGCAGGCAAGCGCCTGATACATGCTAAAGAACACTACCCTCATTATTGTTATTTGAAGCAGGAATCCTGGCTTGCTCAAATAGTAGGGCAGAAGTGAGTGGACCAGCATTCCAGTCCCAACAGGCTGACATTTAATAGATAGACAACAGCCCCTCTGGCTTCAGTTTCTTTGCCCATAAAACAAAGTTCATATTATTTTTTCTGAAGAAAGAGAATATAAAAAGAGATTAAGAATGTCAGATCCAGTGTTCTCTGCTCTTTGGATGAAAGACACCCAAAAAGCCACTCAAATCAGAGGCAACATCTCTGTGCGTCAGTCAGATACTCCCTTCGCCTTTGTTTGTGTGCACTGGAGCCCCATATATCCAGCCAGAGAGGATCCAATCCGATTGCAGTTGGATAAGACAATGCTAAAAACAGAAGGAATAGACGTCACAGCATTTGGAACACAATCCTTAAGGGCATATCAGTTTCTAAAGCAGTTAGCAAGGACTGCCACAGTGAGTACAGTTAGCAAGGACGGCTACATTGAGAAAGTCGAATAGCAGAGTTGAGTAGCAGAAGCAAATATAAGAGAGCTTCTGCTGTGAAGCCACCTGAGTCTTATGGAGGAGGCAGTACAGCAGGAGAGTCATTAACACCAGGTACTAAAAAGATGGAAATGAGCCCTCTACACAAACACAGATTCATCCCTACACTATGAAGACTATTAGTGGAATTTATGGACAGTTAATACACATTTTATGAGTGCAGTTTTGACAAAGGAACATGTTCTTTTATGGTCTTTGACTTTAAGACTCAGTGGCCACATAACCTGACCCTTACGTGCTTTAAATAATTGACCTTTTCCTAGTAATTGAGGTTTCACTAGACTGTCTACCCACAATTTTAGCAAAGCTTCACGTCTTCGCAAAATCAAATTAGAACTTTCTTTACTTCATCCACGGCTTATTTTGAATCTCTGAGCTCAACTAGTATAACTGTTTGAAGAAAACAGTCTAACACGATTGACTTGATATTGAGGGAGGATTTCTATGGAAACACAAAGGGAAACTGATTTTCTTGTTTCTTTTTTTGTTATTTGACCTGAGAAGCAGGGACAGGTCTTTAAGAATCTTGGAACATTTTTTCTGGGTTATTTTCTGCATGTTTTGTAATTTTCAAAAAGGGGGAGGGAACAGCAGAGGCCAGTTACCCTATAAATGCATCCTAATTGGTTTGGCATTAGAGGGTTTTATCAGGTCTGGAGGGAAAATCAATCCTGTTAAGCAAAGGTGGAAATAAGGATCCCAAAGGTCGTCTGTGGTAATACTGTTCAAACTTTAATATGCATGCAGATCACCTGAGGAACTTGTTAAAATGCAAAATCTAATTTAGTTGGTCTGGGTTGGGGCCTGAGATTCTGCATTTCTAAGTCGCAACTATGTGATGCTGATGCTGCTGGAACTATCAAGAAATACCCTTTGGGTAGCAAAAGTATAAAGTGCTGTTAGTAACAGTATAAAATATACCTGCTTTTGAACTTTTTGTTGTTGTTGAGATGGTGGAGAAGGGGGGTCTCACTATGTTGCTCAGGCTGGTCTCAAACTCCTGGCCTCAAGCAATCCTCCCACCTCGGCCTCCCAAAGTGCTGGGATTACAGGCATGAGCCACTGTGCCCGGACTGCTTTTAAACATTTTATTGAATCTTATCCATTAAAAGGAAAGTGAATTCCCAATGACTGAAAATTCTGAACAATATTAGTATGAAATAGATCACACTGAGTCAGTGGCTTAATTTACCAATATAGAAATACGTAGTCAAAGACAGTATAAATGTACAACTGGCAAATCTTAATCTGTCATCAAGGAATCTTAGCTTTTTTGAACACCACATTGACTATGCTATTCCCAAGGATGTAACTAAAGCAAACAAAGAACAAAAAGCAACAGACTTGTTGCTTCCTGGAGGGTAGGGGGCTTCCTAGAAGAGTGGATTTGAGAATCACTGTGTTAAAGAGACTGAAATGCAATAGTGTCTTGTTACCAGTTCCTGGAAGCTGTATTCACACCAGTGTACAATGTCACCGCACCAGCCGGCATGGCGCAACCGCCAAAATGGCACATGTTGGCTTCCCATGTGGTGTAGTTATTCGCCAGAGCTCACTTTTATCATTTCTTTTTTCATCTCACTTATCCCTTAACATTTTCCCCTTTTCTTCTGACATACTTATAGTGCTGCTCATCTGAAAATCATTTACAAGAGACTGCTTTAAATAAAAAAAGGAGAAACCCTCCAACAAGAAACCAAAGACCTGAAAAAGGAGTTTAACTTCATGAATACAAACATCTTGTAAAACATTTTCCTTTCATGTTTGGTTGTGATCAAAAGCTATGGGGTTCAATCTCAGAAGGCCAACATTGGAAATTTCCAGAGATATTTGATATTTTTTTCTAAAACTTTAAAATTCCTCTATACATACACACACATGAATACAAATGTAATTTCACCTTTTAAAAAATGTTTTGTTTAGCCAAACTCATTTTGATGCATGCTTCACTGAATATAATCAGAAATTGTGCATAATGTATCATGTTAAAAAACCTATAAGGCAGGGGTCAACCAATTACAGCCCTTGGGCCAAACCCAAGCTGCCACCTGGTTTTGGTACAGCCGATGAGCTAAGAATGGTTTTCATGTTTTTAAATAGTTGGAAAAAAAAAAATCAAAAGAACATTTTGTGACATGTTAAAATCATATAAAATTTAAATTTCAGTGCCCATAAATATAGTTGTATTGGAATATAGCCTCACTAATTCATTTACGTATTATCCGTGGCTGCTTTTGTGCTACAATGGCAGTTGAGAAGCTGCAACACAGATCATATGACTTGTGTTATGGATTGAATCATGTACCTTCAAATTCATATGTAGAAGTTCTAACTGCAGATACCTCAGAATGTGACCTTACTTGAAGATAGTGTCTTTACAGAGGTAATCAAGTTAAAATGAGGTCTTTAGAGTGGGCCCTAATTCAATAGGACAGGTGTCTTTATAAAAACGAAAAATTTGGACACAGGGAAGATGTACACAGAGGGAGATGGGTTGAAAAGACACAGGGAGAAGACAGCCATGTACAAACCCAGGAGAGAGGCTTTGGAATACATCCTTCCCCCATGGCCCCCGGAGGGAACAAACCCTGCCAGCACATTGATCTCAGACTTTCAGCCTCCAGAATTGTGAGACAATAACTTTCTGTTATTTCAGCAACCCAGTCTGTGGTACTTTGTTACATCAGGCCCAGGAAAGTAATACAGCTAGCAAACCCTAGACAATTTACGATCTGGGCTTTTACAGAGAAAGCTTACTGACCAATTTTTGTGTTTAATACCCTAAAGCCAGCAAGCATATGCCTCATGGTTAGCCACAGACACCAGGAATCCTTTCTTCAATGAACCTGCCTTTCGTCTCACACCCATTCTAGCATTTTAAACTCTTTCTCCCTGGCAAATGAGCTTGGAACCACCAACAGATTGCACATTATTTGGATACAACAGGACTATTGAACAACCCCCAACTCAGTATCACTTACTCTAAGCCAAGAGGGCAGCAACAAAGTGACAGTGGTTTTATCTTTTCCTCCTTGGATTAAGCATGTCTTTCTATTCCAATGCTTTGTCATCTTGAGGCCTTGCTGACAGTGGAAGGGACTCCCCTCCCGGGGTTGGCTAATTCTTAGAGATAACAAACCACCCACCTTGGAGCCTGCCTTGCATACGCAAACCAACACTTCTTTTATCAGGCTCTAGCAGGACTCTCACACTTGGCCACTACTTCCCTGCCCTAACCACCCCAAGGCCAGGTACCAGGCAATTAGGGAGAGTTCCTATGACCCAGAGCCTGCTGAAATTATTCAGACTAGCCAATCCTAAACCTGCCTTGCCTTGCCCACAGAAATCCCAGTAAAGGCTTTTGCCCATGTTTTCCCCTTGCCCCTTCTGCCTCCTGACCCAGCCCAGTGCCTCCCCATATGACACTGTCCCTTCCTCTTGGGAACTGTGAGTAACAAGCCATCTTTCAATGCCAGTCATCTCCTGATCTGTCCGCCTCCTCCTACCTGAAAAATAACGAAGCCTACATTTTAAGCCACTCTCCCAGCCTCGCCTATCTTCCATCCCATATCATGAAGTATGGAGTACACAGGCCCAGCCTACCAAACAACGCCTCACATGATGGTTTCTACCAGCAAAAATGCTCAGAAATGAAACTCAGGAAAGGAACATACAACCAGAATTTCGCCAATCTTTCATCACTTTCCCTCCTGGCAAGACCTATGCATTCCAGTGCTGAAATGTTTCTCCCCTGGAGTTTGTCAGGCCTCCCAGCATCCTGGCAGGAAAAAACCAGGGTGGGGAACTCCCTCACCTGCATCTTGAACAGGAGTTCTGATTCTGGGATTAGGACATCAAAGCTAAAATCAGCCAAGAGTAGACAGGAGAGCTAAAACAGCTACATTCTCCCCCTGACAACCCAGATCTTGTCTTCCCCACGTAAATGAAGCATGACCGTGGTGGGGAGCCCAGGCAATGCCTCCTCCAGATGCTGGCTGATTGCACATACTAGTCCAGAGCTTTCTTCTGAGGGCTACAACCAATCTCCAGGTTCATTGTCAGCATTCATTTGTTAAGATACGCTCTCATTTATGAGTAAAGCAAATGATTTACTATGCACCACTTCAAAGAAAGCCTGAATTGCCAACAGTTCATGAGACTTGGGTGGCTTTCTGCTGAAAGGCACAGAAATGTGGCTGACGCTGGGAAAGCCAGATTGTGCTGGGCACAGCTTGTCAAACCCATTCATCTGGCAAGAGGAGTTATAGCCAGTGACCCTCTGTACTTGTGTGACCAATGCAAATTCATTCATGCTTCCTTTTCAGGCTGAGTAAACAAGATCCAGCACGACTTGGTGATTTGTGAACATAAACAGCACTGGTTAACCAACAGCCGGTTAAGCATGTGCTTCAGACACAGCAAAACAAATGCAACAAAGTGGGAAATAATTTGGTAACAAGTTGATATTTAATATTTTAGGGAAGATCAGAATAGCATCATAAGGAGAAAAATGAAAATTTTGTTCAATTTTCATTTATTTTTAAAGGTATAATAATTTCGTTTTTATTGTGAATTATGTTGGAAGCGGGGAAGGGAAATACAATTTTTTCAGGGTTTATGGTTTCTAAACCGTAACCTAAACCTGACTCAAAACCAGAATCAAAGCACAACTTTTAGCCCTTCAGTGTTCTGTTCTTAAGGTCACTAGTTTCATGGGATAAGTTGGCAATGCGTATTCTCACAAGATTTGTAGTAAGTATCTCTTTTGTATCTACTACCAGGAAGGGAGATTTGAGATGGGCTGTTCGTGGGATGGACATGAATGGTCCGCAGTGACAGTCACACACTTTCCCACAAGTCCTAGACCAGGCACAGTGTGGGTGAACAGGGCCATCGCACACTCAGTACCTTTCGAAGGGAGATCAGATCACAATGGTCGGCTGAGAAAAGGGCTTGTCGTCAAAACTCTGAACAGTGCTGGTCTGTGATAGACGCTAGCCCCTGCGAGACATGTGCCAAATTCCAAACCCAGAGGAGTTTCTCACATGCCATCAGATCACCAACCATCCCAGGAGTGTTCTCAGCTCCCAGGAAAACAATGCATAGTAATAGCGGTATGAGTCCATTTCAATATCTAAGGGAGAAAAATGAGGTCTGTTTGCCCCGGTTTTTTTTTTTTTTCCTGGAAAACCTATACATCTTTGCTTCCTTCCAAGTGTCATTCCATTCCTAGTGACATCTAGGAAAACACAGCTATATTAAATTCCTTTCTACACCACTAGAGGGAAATCTAACCCACCTGACCAGAACTTGTTTGTCTCTTCTTTCTTTTTTCTTTACAAAAAAAATTATAATCACAGAAACACAATTTTAAGGCTGAAAAATACTTCAAAAAATACTCAGTCATTTCCACTGTTACCCATATTTTAAAATTATTTGAATCTATGTGGTCAGAGACACTTCTAGAAAAGCCCAAACCAGCCATCCTACTTGGGCCTTCACAATTGAGAAATTGTTCTAACAGTCAGTCTGAATCCCTTCCAGTTCAGCCTGAGTTTATTTCCTCAAATTACATATTCATTAGTTATGGAGAACAGCTGGTCATCTTTCCTGCGTCCTATTATTCTTTAAATTCCTGAAGACCTCCAAGTCACGCCTCTCTTCTGAACAAACCCAGCCAGCTCTTTAACTTGGTCCTAGAGTTTCTATCACAAGCCTTTCACCACGTGTTTCTTTTCTAAACTCTCTCTACATCGCTCCACCCTTCCCCCATAGCTCCAAATTGCAGCAATACAGACCCAATTCTGGGGGAAAAAATAAAATGAAGTATTTCCTCATGTTTTTCCTTGCATATATGGCTATTAATAAACCCCTGTGAAGGTTTTTTTAAATAACAATGTAATGTTTTTTATTTAGATTTACCTAGTATGATTTCAAAATCATGCTCTCTCTCTCTCTCACACACACACACACACACACACGTACATATATACATAAATATACATATATATCAAAATTTTCATCTTGTCATGAAAATTGAATGGCTAAGTGAGTGCCCATTTATGGAGTCACTTCTGGGCTCCATTCTGTTTCCAACTCTTTCACAGCAGATATATTATTTCAGTTTCTAATGTTGTTCTCCAAGTTTTTGACCACTCACTCCAGATCCCTAATTAACTATAAAACATAACCAGTATGTATTTAGAACATTATTCTTTTAATAATGTTTTTAAAATCTCTTCATTGCTAATTCAAGTTAAGGGAGAGAAAACTGGTTATTTTAAAAGCATTAATTTATTCACTTTTGTAAGTATCATTAAAAGAAAAACTTTAGACAAATCAAATTGAACAGAGTTTAATTGAGCAAAGAACCATTCTTGAATCAGGCAGCCAGAAGAGGTTCAGAAAGACTCCAGGCTGCCACACGGACAGATAACATTTATGGACAGAAAAATGAAAGTGACACGCAGAAAACGGAAGTGAGGTACAGAAACAGCTGGATTGGTGACCGTTCAGCTTTGGCCTTATTTGAAGAACAGTTTGAACAGTTGGCCGCCGGGGATTGGCAGACACTTGGCTGCTGTGATTGGCTGAGACTCAGCTACTTGTTACAGGACAAGGTTACAGTCTGTCTCTGCATCCAGTTAGGTTACAGTTCACTGCGGATGTTGAAACCTGTAGGCCGAGCTTAAAACATGTAAGGAGGAAGCTTTAGGCTAAACTTAACAGTGTGAAATACTAAAAAATATATTTGGTCTTTGTCTGCAGTTTCTGGCACAGAGCCTTAAAACCCTTGGAATTTCCTGAGTGATGGGAGTGTCTATTGCTATTCATATTTCAACCACATGGGACTTTATGCTGATGAGGTGACTCCTGGTGGGCCCCAAAGCAGTTTCAGGTTGGGGGCTGGCTGCCAGAGCAGCCAACCTCTGGTTAGAGGGTTGGAACTTTGAGCCCCACCCCCTGACCTCCAGGAAGGGGAGAAGGGCTGGAGATTGAGTTCAACCACCAAGAGCCAATGATTGAATCAATTATGCTTACATAATGAACCCTCCATAAGAACCGCTAAACAACAGGGTTTGGAGGACTTTCAGGCAGATGCCCACATGGAGGTGCTGGAGGTTGGCTTGCCCAGAGAGGGTGTGGAAGCTCTTGCCCTGTGCACTTCTTCTATTTGGCTGTTCCTGAGTTGTATCCTTTACAATAAACCAGTAATAGAAAATAAAGCACTTTCCTGAGGTCTGCGAGTCCTTCTAGAGAATCACTGAACCCGAAGGAGGGTCATGGGAGAGCCTGACTTTGTAGTTGTCCAGGCAGAATGGTGGGTAGGCCGGGCACCCCACGTGTGGCTGGCATCGGAAGCAGGAGCAATCTTGAGGGACTGAGCCCTGAACCTGTGGGATCTGGGCCAACTCCAGAAAGTGTCAGAATTGACTTGAATTGAATTGTTGGGCACCCAGTTGGCGACAGAGAATCAAAGAATTGGTTGGTATGAGGAAAAAAATACCTCTCAATAACACTGAACTGAGGCTCTAGTTGTAGCCTTGGACTTGAGCACAGGTAAGAAGAAATTCTGTCTCCTCTGGACCTCAAGTGTTGGCATGGACAACATGGGTTTTGTTACATGAAAGACCTAGTTTGAATCTCAAATCCAGAATTTATCTGCTCCATGGGTCTGAACTGCTCCCTGACTCAGTTTCCTCCCCTGCAAAAGCAGGGTGATACTTCTGTCCTGGGGCCCATTGGAATGATGAATAAGATAATGGATATATCTAGAATGGAGACTGGCACATTGTAGGGACCTTTAAAATGGCAACTTGTTTTATTCAAACCTTCAATGATAAGAAATCTGATGGTAGGATCAAGGCTCACACTGAATACAGAATATTTCAGTTTCTTATGTGACATAATTGGTCTGAAATATTCCAAAGAAATTAATGCTCAATATTGCATTAATTTGGCCAAATTGTTTTGGACATTTACCATACACCAGGTGCTATTCTGTGCATTGGGGATACAGGGAACTAAACTGACATAATCCTAAGCCTCCTGGTGCTTTCATTCTACTGGGTGGAAAAAGACAATAAAATAAATTAATACATAAACAAGTAAATATATATATGTGAGATAGGGATAAATGCCATGGAGAAAAGTAGAGCAATGTGGGGAGAAGAGAAGTGCCTGTGTATACAGCTATTTTATAGCAGGGGGCCAGGGATGCTCTCACTGAGAAGTGGGGAGGTAAGCCATGCAGATGTCAGAGGGAAAAGCATTCCAGACAGAGGGAACAGCCACTGTAAATGCCATGAGGCAGAGTGTTCTTGGCATGTTCACCGAACAGTGGCTGGAGTGGAAAAACAGGAAGAGGGGTAGGAGGCGAGGAGGGGCCAATTTTAGTAGGGCCTTCCAGGCCATGGTAAGGGCTTTGGCTCTTCTCTGAGTGAAGTAGGAGGGAGGATTTTAGCAGAGCAATGAGACATTCTAACATGTTTTAAAAGGATCACTCTGGTTGCTGTGCAAGAACAGGGTTGGGGGAGGAAATGAGCAAGTGAGGAGGGAAGGAGGCCAGTTAAGAGACTCTGTACTGCCATACTCGAGAGGAGAGAACTGGGGCTTGACCCTGGGAGGAAATGGCGGAGGTGAGATGGGGTCAGATTCTTGATGTCTCTGAAGGTCACATTGGTAGGACATGCTCTTGAATCGGAAGAAGGGTGTGAGAGAGAGAGAAAAAGGAGTCAAGGATGAATCCTAGGTTTCTCTTGCTGGAACAATGGAACTGCCATTTATGAAATGGAGAAGACACTAAAAGAAGCAGGATGTTGGGGTTTGTTTAGGAGGGAGTACAGGAGGCAGACAATTAAATTTTGCAGGTGTCAAAGTTGGTGATGCCTAGAAAGACATTCAAGAGGAGTCCAATAGGCAATGGAAATAGAAGTCTAGAAGACGGACCAATGCGTGTAAGGGCAGAAGGGCACTAAAGCCAAGTGTCATTCATTCTACAGGTTTAAAGAATTCAAGGTCCTGCTTTTAGGGCTTCCCAGTGCGTCTAGCTTTGCTATTCAAAGTGTGGCCCAGGGACCAGCAGCACAGCACTGGCTGGGAGCTTGATAGGAATGCGACCCTCTGGCCTTCCTCACACCTGTGTCAGAATCAGCATTTTACCAAGATCTGCAGTTGATTAGTACGTAATTAAAGTTGGAGAAGCACTCACCTAATTAGCATCATCTGAGAGCCTTTTTTAAAAAATACAAGTTCCACCCTAGAACCATTAAAGCAGAATCTCTAGGACAGGGCCCAGGCATGGGTATTTTTACCAAGATTCCCAAGTGATTTCCCTGTGCAGCTGGACAGAGAACCACTGATCTGACTTTTCATCCGGGTATGTTCCCCCTTTGCTACTTGGTTTACATTGCTTGTGCTCCCTGGAAGCCCAGCTCTAAGGAGATGTGCAGTTCTCCTTGGGTGAAGACCTCTAACTAGAGTAATCATATTTCCTGGTTGATGAGGGTCAGTCTCAACATAATTATTATTTTTCACTCTCAAAGTACAGACGGTCCCTGACTTATGATGGTTTGTCTTAATGATTTTTCAAGTTTACGATGGTGTGAAAGAGATATACATTCAGCAGAAACCACACTTTGAGTACCCATATAACCATTTTTTTCACTTTCAGTATAGTATTCAATAAATTTCATGAGATATTCAACACTTTATTATAAAATAGGCTTTGTGTTAGATGATTTTGCCCAACTGTAGGCTAATGTAAGTGTTCTGAGCATCATTAAGGTAGGCTAGGCTAAGCTATGTTATTTGGCAGTTTAGGTGTATTATATGCATTTTTGACTTAATGATATTAATATTTTCAACTTATCATGGATTTATCCAGATACAACCCCACCATAAGTCTAGGAGCATCTATATCCTGGTTTAGATGAAAAATCGTATGTTTTCCCTATGTAAAACAAAATGGCTCTATATTTTATTTCTGGATTATAAAGCCATATTAAGAGCAGGCAGAACAAAATGACAGATGTCCTTTGGGTTGACAGATGAATCAAATATAGAGGGACTCCCGGTGCTTAGCTATTAGTCCTTAAAGTCTTCTAGGTACAGCTTATCTAAAACACATACATAAATTCCTCAATTTCTGGAAGGCTGGGGAAGATCAGGCTCCTCCCAAGAATGGGGGTGGGATGGGATGAGGAGCAGTGGCTATATTCTGCAATGAAAGTGCCAAAGCCAAGGGTTGATTAGTCACAAGCTGATTATCAGTCTGTGATTATCCCGGCCCTTAACAAAACTTCTCCTTCCTTTTCCTTTTGGATCTTCTATTGTTCATTAGCTACTCCACCCATGGGCTAACAGGGTCAAGGGAAGAAGGTTAAAAAAAAAAAAAAAAGAAGCCCATTTAGCAGCCCTGCTAATAAATAGAGTGGGAAAGAAGATAAAAACAATTACACCGTTTCTGCTTACCTGTGAATTTAAACCCTTTTGGATCATCCCTTTTTCCAAATTATTACCAGCTGGTTTGAGGGCTCCTTGAAGGCCTAACTGATTGCCAGTAAAATTAAAGTAATCTTGTATTTTTAAAACCATGTGATTTTCTGACAATAGGTCTTGGGAAGCCTGCCTTCCTGATTGAGCAAGGACAGAGTGGAGCAGGGCAAGTGCCTTCTCCTCTCATCAGGGCCCTTCCCATGTCCTTCCCCACCTTAGCATCCATTCATAGGTCCATATGGATAGAATTGTTTACAAATATTTTTTGATGTTGGCAAGAAATTTTTTGACATCAATTTAAAACCAATAGCATAATCACTTTTAGACAAAAGGATGCAAGTGGAAAACCCTACGTGTGGGAGTAGAGATTCATGTGCATATAGATTATATCGCAATTTTTCCTAATTGCATCACTAGGACAGTTATGAGTACTTCTGCAAGGCAACCAGTGTAAATGTTTAAAACATTCTCTGTTCACATGTGTTTAAAATATCTGGAAAAGAAACTACCCATGTGCAAAGTCAAATAGCCAGATGCTGCCAAGCCAGTTGAAGCGAACTCTCTGTCCTTTTGCAAAATAACTTGAATGTAGGTGGCTATGTTGCTAGGGTGTAAAATGTTAAAAACTACCTGTTGAATTGGAATAAGATTACCAATAAAACCTCTGCAGATTAGAGAGGCACTTTAATGAGTGTCTGGGTGAGGTGAGAGTGGGTATTTGTTTTTCCGCTCTCTGGGCTACAAATAAGAACAAGCTAAAAAGATGGAAGAAGTTCTCTCTGCAGCTAAGAAGGCAACACAAGCTGGTCTTTCTGTGCCAGGCCCTGGATCAGTAATAATGCTAGCTAGCATTTTGAGGAGCATGTCTTATCTTTGATCTTTGGTTAATGGCTAAACAAAAGCTTTTCCTTCCAGAGCTCCTAGAAAGCTGAAGCTGGTGGTGCTGGAAAGTAACACTCTAAGGAGCCCCAAAATGCTCCAACTTAAAGGCCTAGGTGAAGTTGAGCAGTGATTAAGGCAGGTAGGTCTGCTGAGAGAATCTTCCTCCTTTCTTTAGGGTTTTTTGTTTTTTTTTTGAAACAGGGTCTTATTCTGTTGCCCCAGCTAGAGTGCCATGGCCTCATGATAGCTCACTGCAAACTCGAAGTTCTGGGCTTGAGTGATCCTCCTGCCTCAGCCTCCTGAGTAGCTCAGACTACAGGCATGTGCCATCATGTCTGACTAATTTTTCTATTTTTTGTAGAGACGGGGTCTTGCTCTTGCTCAGGCTGGCCTCGAACTCCTGGCCTCAAGTGATCCTCCTGCCTCTGCCTCTCAGAGTGCTAGGATTATAGGCATGAGCCACCGAGCCTGGTACCTTTCTTTAGGTATTTAAATTTCTTTTAAAATCTTATTCTACATTATCTCTTGATTTAAATGTACTGTGCAGTAGGGCTTAAGTTGATGAGTCAACAGTGTAGGATATCTTAATAAGAAGTTCTATTTTAATATAAAATTTGTAGCTAGATCGTGCTAAATACTCTGAGGCCCACCTAGCAGGTCTGGGAAGACCCTTGCTGATGGTCAGGAAGTAGGAGAGTATCTGCAATCAGAAGAGCAAGGTCAGTGAAGGGATTCCCCAACCATTCACCCTGGTAAATTCTTTAAACCAACAGAATGGAAAACGTGTAGTCATGGGGTCCAGAACAAATAGTATTTATTTTTTCTTTACCCACATAGTCTTCTAAGAGCAGGGCTATGGAGATTTTTGGCTTCCAAAGAAGTCTTTAGAAAAAGTACCATTTGGCTTTTGTGGACCACCTAGGAGACAGGCTCATGTGTGTATAGGATTGTTTTCCTACTTGTCTAATGGCCTGGACTAAGTCCAATGTGGAAGGTAAATAAAAACAAGGAAAAACTATAACCACTTAGCCTGTGCAAATTAGGGAAAAGAATGTTGAGAAAAAATAGCCTAGAGTCAAGAGTGAGTCAGAGTCGGTGAGGCCAGGAATATCATTCCTCACCCTGTACGTAGCTCTGGACTTTCAGGCCCCTGCTTTAATCTCCCTTCCCAACATGAGATGTAGAAGAGGGTTTTATTCGGAAAGAGAGGGTAAGCCTCCCATTCTTGCATGATTTGGTACTATCCTGGGCGAAATGTACTCACTAACAAATTATTTTGGCAGCGCGTGGCCCATCCCCTGCATGGAAAGGCTGCAATCCTGAGAGAAGAGCCAAGGACTTTCTGCTGGCCACGTGTACTGCCCACTCACCCTCCTGGTGACCCTGAGAACAGCTCTCAGCCTCCCAGGCCTCTACTTCCCCTTTTAGCATGATTTTACCCCAGACAGATCTTCTGGTTACAGAGTCAGCTGTAAGGATATATGGCACCATTATCACCAAGTTCTTTGAGACTCTCTGAAGAAAGATCTCACGAAAACAATACTGAACTACTGACAAAAAAAGAAAACCCTCCCTGATTTCTTGTTCCATCAGGGAAAATTATAGATGGAAATTCTAAGCAACTCAAAAATGAGTAGCAGTGAGTATGTCTGTTTCTCTGCTTTTCCGCAAAAGAAGTGTTGTAGGTGGAACCAATGTTTTCATCTCAAAAAATCATCAAGGACGCTCTGCTTCAAAGCCCAGATGAAATGAAGATCAAGAAGACAGGCGCAGCCAGCAGTGCAGCTCCAAGTACCCAACACTAGAGTGGGGCCTTTCTGGTATTAATTAGTGTTGCCTGGAGCTTTAATGAATATGGGAGTGGGGAGGCTTATGGTTGTCTATTTATGATTTTCCCAAGTTCTTAATTAGTTCTATTGTTGAAAACATGAGGGGCTTTGCCAAACACAGGCTGGCCTAGCCTCATGGATGTCTTCCCTTAACTTTAAAGGTCAGCCATAGCCCCCTCTTCTCAGGGTGGACTCTGCAGCCATCTCAGAAAGGACACCCAGCATGACATCTGTATTGGCACCTCAAGGTCATGGTCCAACCCAGAGTTATCCAAAAACTTGGAAATTCAGATTTTACATAAGCATAATCAAGGCTGTCAGTAGTTTAACCAGTTTGACTCTAATTCATAATTTCCTTACCTTATCAAGGTACTTTTGCTTAATTTCACCCCAATTAACAAACTTCTGGACAGTCGAGACAGGCAAGTTGTTTGAGAAATGCTGGTATAAACGTCTTATAGATGCTAGAGAGCAATTTTTCTGTTTGAAACACTGTACTGCATGAGTTAAACTTGCTTGGAGTTGCACTAAGCTTGCCCTTCAGCTGAAACTATCAACACGCCTTTCCAGAAAGTAAAACCACCCCTACTAAAGGCACAGGGACACTCTAAATTTGCCAGGAGCCATGAGACACACAACAGTTCTGCTTTTGTACCTGTGGCTCCTGGTCGTGGCCGCTGGGATCCTTCTCATAGCTCTCTGCGTACAGTCTGATGGTGGCCCGCACGCCACTGGAGGAGCTAAGCCGGAAGACAAGACGTGACGCGTCCGAGAAGATTATCCTCAGGCCCTGAGACCAAGAACATGCAGAACAGATCAGCGAACAAATGAACACTCAGGTAAGAATAATTAATACCTTCTTAGAAACCAGCACGTTTCTGACTGACCTAAACACAGTCAGAGTCATGACAATTGATAATTGGCTCTGGACAATCACCCAGGTAGGGCAGTGCATGAACCAACTGTGGCTAGCCATTTGTCTCTTATTCTATTCCCGATGCTTTGTAGTTAACGCTGGGGGAAGAGTTAGGAACAAAACTATGAACAGATGCTCAAGTTCTTTTGGTCTGGTGGTGAGGAAATCAGAAAGAAGTTGGGTAACAAGGATGAAAGGATATTTAATAAATATCCCTGGGGCCAAAGTTGGTCCCTCGTAAATCTGCTGGATGTAATCAGGGTAGGCAATTCATCAATTCCAGTCAGACAAATTACCCATGTTAAGGTTAGCCACACCTTCACATGATGCTAGACTTTGCAGGGTCCTCTGTTCACAGCGGAACCCTACAACAAAGTGCTCTCAGGGCTGGAACCTCAGCGGTGTTCTGAGGGTTGCTGGGCACATTGCCATCCTCTTGGCTCTCTCCGTACCTACGAGTGCTGCCTCATACTGATTGGGTTTTGGCTTGGAACATCCCCACTCTCTACACGTCTCTTCTCAGGAGAAGCAGGGATATTTTTAAGTTACAACCATAAGATCATACTGTGACTTCTGTTGAAGGAAATTTGTTCTCCTAAGACAACTGATAAAGCAATTGTTGTAAATAAGTATATTGGCAGGGGCCAGGGGAAGGAAGAGGAGGGAACAAAATAATATGTTTGGTGAACTTGTTATTTCTGAAAAAGTAGATGATTCAGGCAACATCCATATCAGACATTTTCCCTAAGCAATTTATCCTTGAAGCTGTTCTTCCCTCAAACCTTGCTTGTTAAGAATAAGCCATTATGTGTGTGTGTGTGTGTGTGTGTGTGTGTATACACCTGCTACATACATCTGATTGCCAATTCTTTACCCCCCAACCCCATCTGGTGACATCTGCTGGAGGCACTATAATTCCATCTGAGTGGCTTTCTGCTTTTTAAGTTTTATAGGCATAATTTGTTCCCATTCCCAAACTAAAAGCTTTAGTTTCTTTCTGGAGTGGTTCAAAGTCTGCCACAATTTGTGTAACGAAAGGGAGTCATCTTCCTTACTGGCAACCTCTCACTCCACAATACTGCCTGTGCAAACAGGATGATATCATTCAGGATTCATGCACTGGGCAAACATTTTAGAGTGGCCCTTATGGCTTAGGTACTGGGCTGAATCCTGGGTATATGAAGATAAAATCACCGTACTTGCCTGGAGTAGTTAATTACAATGAACAGAAACCATTTTCTTAACCATCTGATACTCCTGAAGAGGTGAATAATTACAGAATTCCAAATGGAGCAAATGAACAAATTACCTGCTATCCAGAAAGCTCTGTATACCAAATTATATTCAAACTGACAATAAAGCCCCAAAGGTTTCATAGTTGTGCTCCCCAGCATGTTTTTACGAACTCTTTCGAAGCTCTTATTTATGTTTAAGCCTATATTCCCATCGTCAATATGTGTGGGTCACATGAGTAACTTTTGCTCAGGACTACGGATTATCCACAAATTGGCTAAAGAAGTATCCAAGGCTGAGGTCCTAACCCACCTGTCGTTGCAGATTCCAAGTCATCTGGAGCCAACTCTTCTGACAATCTCCCAGACTGAACCCTTTAAAGTAATTCCCGTTACACAATTAACCTCCCAGATTAGTTGATGGCCAGTGGGAGGTATCTACTAATAAGGTCATAACAAACTGTTGACATGTATTATCTGCTCATAACTAAGCCTTTTTACAATGAAATGACGTTATTTTTTTCCTGAGGGTAGCTAAAATAGCTTTGGCTTACTACATGCTACACTCATAGAAAATTGTTAGAATCTACATCTGGTAGCCTGGAATAAATTTTGCACTTGAAAAGATGATAAAGATGTGAATAGCATGCATCAGCCTCCTGGCAATGGCCCAACATCGTCTCTCTTTCCTAGGAAGCCAACCATGAGATCCTCACTGAGAATCCATGTTGCTTCTCCAGGTGAGGAGCACCACAATTCTCCTTCTCCACGTGGAATGAAAGGTCATTTTAGAGCCAGCCTCGTTCTGTGCTGTGACATTCCCAGGTCCACGTCTGTTGAGTGCCACTCTGATGTGTGAATAGTTGTCTTGGATTGCTTTGGGATCTGCATCCCAAAATGAACTTAATGAATTTGCAACTCAAACATGAGCCATGTTCTTTCCATCACGTGTCATCGCCTACTATCAATTAAACAGTGAGGCCGGCGTTACCGCTGACTAAGACTTGCCAAGTTTCTAATCATTCCTCAATTTCGACAACAGAATACCAATAATATACCTTGTTTTTATTTTTTAGGATATACCAGGGATTGGCAATATACAGCCTGTAGGCAAAATCTGACCTGCCACCTGTTTTTACAAATCAAGTTTTTTTGGGATACAGCCATGCCCACTCACTTACATATTGTCTATAGCTGCTTTTGTGCTACAGTGGCAGAGATGAATGGTTGTGACAGAGATCATCTATGCCACGGACCTAAAATATTTAATATCTAGCCCTTCAGAGCAAATGTTTGCTGACCTCTGGTATAAACCATTACATTACCTACAACCTAGAATGCTTATCCTTCAGCACTACACCAGAAAATAGAAAAAATAACCATCTGCCTTATCAAAATCTCAGTAGAGAGAAACTATGTTTATGAAGACTGTTAAAAGAATGTACAATTCCTCCATTCCCCAGGTATCCCAGCAGTGTCTAGCCATAGATTCATCTGGACTATATTTGGCCCAAATCAACTTACTTCTGACCACCTACTCCTGACAGAAATGGATTTATTAAACTGCATTTTAGTTTTATATTCTCACTTTTATTGCAGGGTGCTACAAGTCATGGTCTTATAAAATCCACTTTTGTAGTCTCTATAGGAATATTGTTAGAGACTGCATGACGCTCCACATGAGACATTTCCTCAAGAGCCAAGTGTTAGGAAAGCCTTCACTTCCCTGAGGAACTGGTATGCTTTTTCTTTCTGACAATATGAACTTTGTAACTAACCATATTTCCCTTTTCAATATGGCTGCCAGGATACTTAATGCCAAATTTGAGGTTCAGCCCAAGTGGATCCTTATGACTTGCATAACTATAAATTTTTCTTCTTCTTTTCTTGACTCTCTACTCTTATTTATGTATTCCCTAGTCTTCATTTCTGTTTCTTATTTATACTCTAACAACTTCATTATGTGCCTTTGCTGCCACAAATCCTCTTGAGAAACAAGGCCCAGTGAAAATGAATAAAACAAGTTCCCATCACAATGTTAACCCTAAAATTTTGGAACTGCTGAGTTACATCTGTGGGTCCTTCATTAGCTAAAAAGCTCTGGGAAAGCAGAGCCTTATACCTTATTCACCATTTTATCCTCATAGCCCCTAAGACAACGCCCGGCACACAGTAGACCCTCCGTAAACATTTGTTGAATGAATGTCACTGCATGTTCAACAACTACAGTGAGCACCACTGGAGTCCCTACTGAGGCAATCCCTGAAGTCCTCCCTCCACAGTTGATGAGGACTCACAGGCCAAATGAAAATACACTCACATTCTTCATGCTGAACTAGGGCTAATGTGTCCAGCTTGAAGAGTAGTTGCAAAAGATAAATTAATAAATAGAAATTACCTGGCATATCATCATGGCAGTTGCTCTACTATGTCTGTTCATCCTTTCTTTCTCAAAATATCCTAAGACAAGGGTTGGTTTTGGCTGAAAACAAAGGAGTTCAACCATGGCTGGTTCCTGCCCCCAGTTGTATAATCTTAGACGAATCATTATTAGCCCATTAATTGCAAACTGCAGCACACTGGAATCAGTGGGAGGTCTTTAAAAAATGGTGGTGCTGGCTCTCATCCTAGACATTGTGATTTAATTCTTATGGGATATCACTTGGGCATTGAGATTGTAAAAGCTTTCCAGGTGATTCTAATATGCAGTTAAATGTGGGAACCACTTCAGTAACTTCTTTTCTCTGGGTCACCTACCTCTTCTATCAAGTGACTGGACTGTGCTACATGTCAGTGGTAGAAAGGTCCCTTTAGGACTATTGGACTGGGATCTTAGGAGGACCATAACATAGCAAGGGCTAGTAAAACAACATCATTCTACTGAATCCTGAAATCTTCCTCCTAGGGCCTTATCTGCAGCAGAACCATTAGAAGCACCTCCTCTTGAGCCATCTGACAGTAACTGTTTTTAGCACAATCTTCTAAGATATTCCTGGAGCAACTGTGAAGGAATCCATGGTATCTCCCCACCGACAGCAGCTATAATAGCTGGCATATCCAGGATGACACAACAGCTACAAGCTCAAAAAATGAAAAAAGATGCCCTCCTTCATTAGAAGACAATGTTAATTATGAGGCAGGGTGGGGAGTACCAAAAGAGCACTGCAGTTCCAGCCTAGCATTTTTCTTCCTTTGGCGTGCCTGTGGATGTACGCTTCAATGACAACAATGGAGTTTTGCCCACTTAGCTTTGTCCCAATGAAGAACGACTGTTAAAAGATTTCATCTCCCTTGTCCACATGCAGCTATTTCCACACAAAAATCCTCACGTCTGCTTCCAGTTATCACTATAGCTTCTCTTTTTCCCCCTAGATTTGCCCTATCTTTGATTTACTGTGTATGGAGAGTCAGTTTGGAAATGATACAGGAATAGCAACTGGATAAACTCAGGGTAGAATTCTGGCTTGGCCACTCTTTAGCTGGTGGTCTTGAGTAAGTCACTTAAGCTCTCTAAGCCTTAGTTTCCTAAAAGCCAGATGAAAAACAATACAGCCTAGCTTATTGGGTTGTTGAAAGCGTCATATCATAAAATATATGTGAAAAGTGCTTTGAAAATTATCAATCCTATATATTATTCTTATGCTAAACTTTTAATGAAAATGGTGCTATGCTCCAAGTTTTCCAACCTTCCAGATTTTGCAAACGATTACTAAATAAAGCCTCCATGTTGATGGTTTGTGATGCAGAAATGCATACTTATTTATTTTCAAATTAAGCAGAATTAAGATTAATTTCAAGAACTTTGCTATGCCCTCTCGAATCACTGCTAAACTCATGGATCTTTTATCATTTATCTTCTTTGTACTTCTTATTGAACTGGCTTCTTTAGCAATAAAAAACTCTTTCATGTTTGGTAAATTTAGACACTTAGGGTCCTGAAAGAAGGACCTTAGAGTCATCCAAGCACTTCCTGGAAGTTAAAACTTGCTCAAGGTAACATATTTAGTAAATAGAGGAGCAAGGACTTCAGTCTAGGTCTACTGACTACAGGCTTATATTTGAGGTTGAACCATATGAATCTATTGATATTCATACACTGTTTCTTATGGGAGATGTTTAAACAATATCTTATATGTTTTGTATGGTTCCCCAATATGGCATAGAGCCTTACGTAGGGTAGGTATCTGATAAATGTTTGATAAATGAATGTTGGGGTTTCTGTTGATTTTGGCTTTCTTTAAAAAAGAAACCCATGTGTAAATCAATACAGGAAAGTCTGCAAGTTGCTAAATACATGCAGAGTTGCCAGATGTTAGTTTGGAGATTATAGAACATGTTGCAGCCAGGCGGAGAAGGATGAACTGTACATTACCAACAGTTATTTGGCAGCATCTAACCTAGTCAAATACCAACTTAGATGAATTCCAGGGGAAAACAGCATATGGCTCTGAAATCTGGTACAATGTCACATATACAGTAAGTTGGCCACACTAGGCATGTAAACCTGGAGACAAGATGGCCTTGGAAGAGAGAGACTCTGTGAACCTATCTCAGATATTATCTCCCACAGGAAATCCCAACGATTTATCTGGAAACTTCAAGTGAAAATGTAGCTTTGCAGCATCTGACCCATATTTTGTAGAAGTAAGCATGTAGCCTATAAAGCAGATTTGGATTGAACAGATATATCTCTCTACAAAAATAAAATTACCTAGAATTACCCATTTTTCTTTAAGTCACAGAGTTAGCTGTGAGCATGAGTTCAAAAGTGGTTGAACAAGGCAGCAGCTGGTCCACAGGGTGCCTTTGTATGAGTTACAAAAAGCTTCCCCCCTGCACGGACAAATTACAGAAAAGCATCCTTCCTTTGTCTGCCTTGGACTTCAGCTTCTCCTCCCCTGTTAGGCCGGGTGCCTTTGTGCAGTGTACTGACTGCACAGCCATATCTAGCTCCCCTGTTCTTGGAAGCAATTCTCATTTTTTCTTAAACAACCAACCAGCCCTGTTGGAGGCCAACAATTACAAAGAACTGTCGGGGGACAAATGGCTCCTTGAATGCACTTTTAAAGCACCTACTTGGCAAAAACCATATTAGAGGATGAGAGAGCTGCTTGGAGAGTAAAGACTTGAAAACTACTCCACATCCAGATTCCAAATATCAAAATTGGAAAAATGGAACTAGGTCACACACGTTCTGTTTCCCCATTTATTTGGCCAAAATGACTGCTGATCCCTGTTCACACAACACCCACCCAAGTGCTGGGATATTTTGGATTCAGACATACTTGCCCAGACAATAGCATAGCTTCCTCCCTTAGTTCCAGTGACAGCTTGCAGCTTTTCCCTTTCATATTTGTGCTTCCTGGTGATGGTCACCCTCCTAACTACATAGAAACACTAGTATTTCAGTAGAAAGTAACTGTGATGTTATTCTAGAATGCGCAGATTCTTATTACACCTCTTAGAGCAATTTTACTACTGATATTTTAGAAGATAGTTGTAAAGCAATCAACTCGTGCCAGGGGAAGGTAATTGATTATAACAAAACTTCAATTAATCAGATGCAGGAGAATGAGAACTTCTCAACTAACCAGAAACAGTGTCTTCCTCATTCTATTTTCAAGTCAGCCAATAGGTCGTTATAAAGCACTGAATACATGTTTGGTCCTTGGAGGACAAATAGGAAAATCACAGGAAAAGTGGCTATTAGAAATATTTTTTTTAAAGATGTCTTACCAAGAGGCATATTTAGTGCAACATATAGCCCAACTGTCTTTATTTACTACAACTATAGTGTTGCAGAATGAGCACTGAAGTTCAGAATCATAATCATAGCTACTGTAACATCCATTGAGAGTGCCTACAGAAAATCTCAGCTCTTTATCTGGAAAGCTAAACAACCATGTAACCACATTTGACTGAAGAAAAGCATGTCATCTGATAAGATAGTTCTGCCAGAGCTGGCTCCTACTCAACCTTCGATGCACAACCTAAATATCACCTCTTCATGGAGAGCTTTCCAGAGCCTTAGTCTAGATTAGTTCCTCCCCACTATGTATGTCCAAATAAATTCTTTCTCTGTAATACCGTTCAATAATCTCTATAGTAATTACAAGTTTAATGTCAATTTGTCTTCCCTGCTAGACTGTAAGCAGAGGGCAAGAATCTCAAATGTCCTGCATGCTATGGTATCCTCCACACCAGCGAGCTGACTGGCATATTGTAGTGTTTGTTAAATACTCACTGAATAGATAAAAACGTGAATGAATCAAATTTCAACTACCTTCACCATATTATACTAAGTTAGGAAAGGAATGTATATTTATTAGAGGGATTTTTTTTTCAACATCACAATTTGCAATAGAAAAGGAATTTTTAAATTTACATTTAATCACAATATACTATATGTAATACACCCCTCTCTTTAAACATTTCTGTTACTCAGTGTAGAAGGACTGTTTGTAGGTATACTAACTTTCAGATTTAACTAAATATTATAGGTGGGCTAATCAGTGCAACTGAAGTGATTTCTAAAGTCCTATTTCTAGACGGGCAAACCACACTCCAGCAAAAGGTACGATGATAATTGTTACTATTACAATCTCTCAATTGGTTCATTGATTAAAATGTGATCAAAATTGAAGTTGAAGGTTGACCAGTTAGCTCTGAAAATACAACCTCAGTCTTCAAGCTCTAGACTCTTCTGTTGACATCATTCTGTTGCCCTTATACATTGCTGCCTGTGATGACACCTGGGTAAGCTTCTCTACATCTGCTGACCAGGGGTTGGTAGCAGGTCCATTGTAAAGCACAACATGCTGGAACTAAAATGTGATTTCAAGATTGCTAACTTACTTTATTATTTCTAAATACAGAAATTAAAAATGCACACACCTCCCTGCACATTAAAATAACAACTCTAAAAGCAAACTGACTTCAGAATCAGTCTTTGAAGTGTGTTTTCCTCTGAACTAATTTCAAATGGCTTTTTTTTTTCCAGATTGAAGACAACATCAAAATGTTTCCACACCACTGCATCACTTGAAGAGGTATTAATAAGGTCAGAGCTGGCTAACATAAATTGGATTTGGTTTTCCACATCAGCTAGCTGGTATGCACCTATTTACATCAGGTTTTTTAATGTCAGCTGAACTGTTACTTGCAAACAACTTTAGCATTGGTAGAACTTCCCAAGTTTTGAGCTTGGTAGATAGAAACAGAAGAGGAGTTGATAAGTCATAAAGAGACTCAGTTGCTTAAATTTTGCTCCTGAAGTGTCCAAGTTTTTCATTTCCAAGCTAATTTTTAAAATATAGGTCATAGTTCTGGATTGATGCCCACCATCATGGCACTATGCTGTCTCTCAGCGTCGGCCCATTTCTGTCATATTATCCTTCACTCACAACACCAGCATCGGACTATGCCTTCTATCAGAGCTGGGGCAAAACTATGGGCACTGATGTGGAGATTCCGGGACTTATATCACAAGTAAGAGATGGGGAAGAAATGACAGCAAGAAACAATCTTGGTATTGATAACGTTTCTTGGGATATTGACAGTGGAGGGAAGAGAGAGAATGCCCAGCACAACAGAAACCCTTGATGTTTGCACAGTGAATTCACCCTTGAAGAAAGAGTAGGCTACCCTTCAGGCCACGTGGAATCTCCTAATCTTCCCTCATCTTTCCCATCTCTTTATAAGGCATGAATTGGGAACTTAAACTAGTCAGTAATTTGATCAAACTGCTCCCCTACTCTCATAGTAGCTATTGGCTAATTTTTCCCACTTATTTTTAAGGAAGCCAGCATCGGTCATTCATGTGACTAGATTTTACTTGAAAATAAACGGTGCCGTTTCCCCATGGGAAGACAGAAGGAAGAACTGCAGTTGTTGAACCATGCCTCATTAAATTGCTATTTCTAAGCCAAACAGAGTCTCTCTTGGGCCCTGTTTAAGGGAAGGCACACATCAACTTTTCTCTTGGCACCCAAGGTCACAAATATATCAGACACTTGGAAGCAGCCATAGTAAATCCCATGAAATCCGACAAGCCACGGTGAGGCCAGAGAGGTCTCTGGGATTTCACATCAGGGGTTGAGAGCTTCAGGGATTTCCTTCTTGCTCCGTGAATGACCTCGTGGGGTCTCACAGGCAGGAAAGACTTCACCGAACATTTCCACAGCAGTGGAATCAGCAGGGGTCAGGGTGTGGTTATCATCAGAACAGGATTTTAATTTCATTTTGGGTAGAGAAGCATTTCTACTTTATCTCTAGGGATGTATACAAAACAGATTTTTTTTTTTCCTCCCCATAGTCCGTTTCCTGACTCTGAGCTCAAGTCAAGGGCAAAAAGGAGACCAAGCTGCCTTAAAAAACCTTTTCCTTTCTGAAGCAGAGTGTGTGTGTGTGTTTGGGGGGGTGACTTGGAGGCGGCAGGGAAATGTGAGTTTGAATCAGCTCACAGATGACTCAGAAACCGAGGAGGTCTTTTCATGTCTTCACATGACACCCTGCAAAGTTGCATTTATTTTTCTGCTTTTCTTATCATATGTGGCTCATTAAATGCCATGATCTGTCTTTCCCAAGGATGCTCTTTTAGCATAACTAATTTTAGTTAACCATTTACTAGTATTCATTATGTGTCAGGACTTAACGTGTATTATCTCACTTAATTCTCCCAACGGCTATATGAGGTAGCCACAATTATTGTTCCTGTTTTCACAGATAAGAAAAGGCAGGCACAGAAAGGTTGAATAACTTGCTTAAGATAACTCAGCAAGGAGGTGGCAGAGTCCAGATGCAAACCCAAAACTCTGAATTCAAGCCTGTGTGACTGAAACATTGCTCACTGGCTTTGCAGTAGCACCAGGAGGCCTGGGGTGCTCTGGAGCAGAACGTTGTGCTTAAGGATAATTTTTGGATAAAACAGGAATAGCAAAAAAAAAAAAAATGGTTAAAAATTTTGTTGTTGAAAAGCATTTCTGTTATCTACTTTTTTCCCTTAATGAGTAGAATTTAAAGCAAACAAGAGATAACTGGGAATCCCCCACGACCTTGAGATCATTAATCTGAACCTCAAATTTCACTGCAAAGCATTTTAAAAATAGAATAAACAGAAGAGTGTTTTCAAACCCTAAGGGCATACTGGAGATTATTTGTAAAAATATATACTTGATTGCACATGAGAGAGAGCGAGAGAGAATAAGAGATTTATCCTTTCCTCAAACTGATATTCAGTCAAATTAAGGATTCTGGTAAGAGCTGAGGAGGAAACTGATATCTCTTGAGCATTGATTAGGTACCAGCAACTGTACCTGGGCTTTATAGGACTTTCTCCTCAAACCTTCTCCATTTACCCTATACATGGTAAATATCATCAGTCCATTTCTCAGTTGAGGTTCAGAAAAGTTAAGGAACATGCCCAAAGTCACAAATGTAGGCAGTGACAAAGCCAGCCTTCAAACCCTTCAAACTGTGACTCCAACACAATAGAATACTGAGGAGGACCACAGAGAACTGCCTCCCATAGCAAGCAGAGATTTTACAGTATCGTGGTTCCCTTGGGTTCTGTTAACAGGGAGACATACTTCTGTTTCTCTTCATGGAGATTAAATATCCTTCTATATTAATTTAAAAATAACCTGCATTATAGTAGGCTGTTTTAAAATAATACTATGTTAAAATAAAGACATAGTGTATTAGTTTGTTTTGCATTGCTATAAAGGAATACCAGAGGTTGGGTAACTTATTATACAAAGAAAAGAGGTATATTCAGCCCACAGTTCCACAAACTGAACAAGAAACATGGCACCAGCATCTTGTTCTGGTGAGGGCTTCAAGGAGCTTCCAACGGTGGTGGAAGGAGAAGGGGGAGCAGGCATGTCACACGGGGAGAGAAGGAGCAAGAGAGAGCCCACTCTTTTAAACGACCAGCTCTCACATGAAAACTAACAGAGCAAGGACTCACTCATTATCACAAGGAGGGCACCAAGCCACTCATGAGGGATCCATCCCCCTGACAAAAACAACTTCCACCAGGCCTCACCTCCAACACTGGGGATGGAACTTCAAGATGAGCTTTAGAGGGCCAAGGATCCAAAGTACATCACATGATAACAAGGGTTAATGAAGATGTGGAAAAATTGGAAGCCTCACACACTGTTGGCAGGAATGTAAAATGGTAGGCAATTACTTCTGAAGACTATATGGGAGCTCCTTTCAGGGTTAAAGAGAGTTACCACTTGACCCCACAATTCTACTCCTAGGTATATACTCAAGAGAACTGAAAACCTACGTCCACACAAAACCTTGTCTATGAATGTCTACAGAAGTGTAATTCATAATAACCAAAAAGCAGAAACAACCCAAATGTTCATCAACTGGTGAATGGATAAACAAAATGTGGTATATACATGCAATGGAATGTTATTTGGCAATAAAAGGAATAAAGTACTGATATATGGTACAACACGGATGAACCCTGAAAACATTACATTAAGTGAAAGAAGCTAGTCACAATGGACCACATTTTATATGATTCCATTTATAGGAAATGCCCAGAGTAGGCAAATCCATGGAGACAGAAAGTAGATCAGGGCTTGCCAGGGGCTGGGGGTGGGAGGGATGTTAGAAGAAAGATGACCACCAAAGAGCACAAGGTTTCTTTTGAGAGGTGATGAAAAATGTTCTGAAATTGATTGTGGTGATGACTGCACAACTTTGTAAATATACTAGAAACCACTGAAGTGCATACTTTAAATGGGTGAAATGTATGGTATGTGAATTATATCTCAATAATGTGTTATATATTTATATTAAAAACTGTACTATAATAAAACAAATTATGCATTTAGTACGCTCTCAATAAATATCCATTGAACAAATGCACAAATGTACTTTGACTATTTTAAAAATAATACTAGTGCATTTAAATTCAAATATGTCTTTTTGGTGTCTACAGTTTGAAAACTCATGCTTATTTTGCAAAATGTGACCTGAAGTGTGCCCCAGACTCAACTATTCCTGGAGGTGAATGCTGATCTCTGTTCACATCCCAAGAGTGCTGCAACAGCACATCACACTATTCAGGGATTCCCTCGCTGCCAAACAAGACCAGCTGTGGCAAAAGAACCATCTGTGACTTGCTGACAATGAGGATGTCACTGGGTGTTAACTGGTCTCTCTTCACACTGGCTGAGCCAAACCCCAGACCTGCAGAGAACTTCAGTGTGACTCACGGCCACCAGCCAATGAAGATGTGACTTGGGCCCTGGAATCTGGGAAAATGAACAACAATCTTCTTTTCTTCTTTCCTAGAAAAACTCTCAAGAGCAGATCCTGGTAGCACTTACCTATTTATAGCCACATCTAAGCTCGGAGGGGAGAACATGGAAGGCGGGGCGGGGAGGAATCAATTCCAGAGTAAAAATGGCAGCCAATACACAGGGTTGTAGAGGGGGAAGGGAAATGGAATAAATAGATGTCAGAACTAGAGATCCAGTGGAGGAATTAGCCTGATGTGAATGGTTAAATTAAAAAAAAAAAAAAAGTATCCAAATGTTGAGTACATTGGGGAACATATGAGGTAGAGTAATATTAAATAAACAGCAAAACAAATTAGCTCCACAAACAAGTCTCGCAGGGGTGGGGAACCTACAGCCTTGGGGCCAAATGTGGCCTTCTGGATCCTTGAGTGTGGCCTTTTGACTGAATCCAAATTACACAGAACAAATTCTTTTAATAAGTGTTCCCCACCCCTGCACGGGCCTCCAACAAATGGTTCCCAAGCCTTCCTCATCAGTGAACAAAAATCTCCCAAGGATACTTTAGAAAGCACTTTACATCGCTTGAATTCTACACTAACAAAAATGAAATAAGCCTCGGAATTAGGAAAAGTTTGTTCCGAGGACCCTATGTAAAGTGGAAGTGGGAAAGTGGTACAAAACTGGAAAAGACTTATCTGGGGCATAGGGCCTCAAAGATGCAGCTGAGCTCCTGACTTTGTATCTGCAAGGACTGATTCATCGTTGTTATTTCAGAGTGAATTCAGTCCAGTCTACAAGCAATCCTCCTTGAATGAAACAAAACACAACCAGAGAAATGTATTGTACACGCTCTATATAAAAGATAGCTAGGAGCTTTTGTGTATTTTATTTCTTTCTATTTCTAAAACAATTCTGTGAGATAGGTGTTTTACAAAGAAGGAAGAAACTGTAGCTCAAAGAAATCAAGCAAATTGCCCAAAGTCATACAACCATTAAGTGGCAGGGGTAGGATTTGATTCTGAGTCTTCTAACTTCTTATCCACTATTTTCTCTACTATCATTTTACAAAGTGAGGCTGTAATCCTTGTGTTGGGCCATTGCAGGGCTTCTAGAATGAAAGACTGACTTTTTTTTTTTTGAGACAGAGTCTCACTCTGTTGCCCGGGCTAGAGTGCCGTGGCGTCAGCCTAGCTCACAGCAACCTCAAACTCCTGGGCTCAAGCAATCCTCCTGCCTCACCCTCCTGAGTAGCTGAGACTACAGGCAAGTGTCACCATGCCCAGATAATTTTTTCTGTATATTTTTAGCTATACAAGTAATCTCTTTCTATTTTTTAGTAGAGACGGGGTCTCACTCTTGCTCAGGCTGGTCTCGAACTCCTGAGCTCAAACAATCCACCTGCCTCAGCCTCCCAGAGTGCTAGGATTACAGGCGCGAGCCACTGCGCCCAGCCTGACTTTCTGATATACGTGAAAGATTACTACAAAACTAAGCAAACCAGAGAGAAAATATCAAGAGGGAAACAAGAGAGCATTGGGATTTGGAATATCTGAGGGGGCCCTAGGAAAAGGAGGATATAGGATATACTAGTCAAATTAAAATAGTAACTACCATGATACAAGGGCTGTCCAGAAAGTATCCAGCCATTGTTAATACAATGAGAATGGTTACATGGCTGGATGCTTTCTGGACAGCCCTCATATGTAGTCTGAAAAGATATGAAGCTTCTGACTTGTTTTACAGTCTGTACTTAGGAAGAATGTATAAAAACACAAAAATCTGGAAATTTTAGAATAGAACTTCTCTTAATGTTACTCATGGTATGTTATTTAGACTGTAAACGTTAACATATGCTCCCAGAGGAGCCAAGATTTGCCATCGCCATAAATAAACAAAACCGAGAAGTAAAATAGTTGTAGTAGCTATTAACCTTTCTTACATGATTCACAAAGATGAAACCATAATAGACGGTGTGGTTGACTTTGCCACTCATCTATGATAATCATTCTCATCCATATGTCTTCCTTTTGGGTTTTCTGGGCAAATTTTCCAACCGATTCTTCCCTATCAGGGTACCAAACCCATCTGGCTAAGCTCCTATGATTCCTCAATGACATAAGGTAATAGAAGGCGAAATATCCCTGTACCTGGGGGACCCAAGGGCAGGGATCTTTTGCTCGTGGAAATTTTTCTGAATCCAATAATGGCCACCACACAAGAGCACTTGCAGGCTATAAGTATTTTAGAAGGAAATGTTGGGTCTATATATATTTGAGGTATTGGCCCATCTGCTACCAAGCAGAAAGAATACTGGACAGAGAGGACCCATGTTCTAATCCCCTCTCTGCCACTAACTAGTTAGTGACCTTCATCAAGGGCTTTCCTCTTTCCTGGCTGCAGAGTTCTCAATTGTAGAATGAGGGCTCAGAACAGATTATCCCTAAAGACCTCTACAACTCTAGGACACTTTGACCACTGGTTCTGTCTAACAACCTGTTTTAGTGACTCCATAGCGAGTACCTGTTTCTTGGTCACAGTGCCATCCACAGGGTCCACATACTCAAAGCTATCTGTCTTCGCCACACTGTAGACATGGCTCCCCACGGCAAACTGCTGGCCGACGAAGGACTTGCCTGTGACCAGGGCCTCTAGGTCCCTCATGATGTAATACGTCGTCTTGGGCTCCAGCCCCACATAGTCAAACCTGGAGAGGGAGGGCAGGACGCAGGATGAACAAGAACCTAATCAGAGAAGCAGCAATTGGGTAGGCCCCTTAAGGTCATCTAATCGTTGTTTCTGTTTTTTGGGAAGGGCAGCACAGAAAAGCACCCTCAACCAGCCTTCCCTCTCCCACCTGACCCTTATCATCCATCCTCCCTACAGCGGCCCAAGTGATCTTGTGAATATCAAATCACGGCACTCCTTTCCTGTAAGCCCCTCCAAAAACACCCATGATGTTGAGAACAAAACTCAAAGCCCTAACCACAGTGTATGAGGCATGTGGGATCTGCCCCTGTCCACCTTAGTGACCTGACTTTATTCTGCTTTTCACCCTTGCTCACTTGTTCCTGTCACGCTGGCATCCTCTCCTGTGCTCAACCACACTTCAGCCTTTCCTGCCTCCGGGCCTCTGCCCGCGCCGTGTGTTCTGTCTACCTCGTACACTCTTCCTCCAGCTATTCAATCCACTGACTGATGCTCTGTCTTCAATATTCAAGCTTGCTGTCGCCTCTAGAAAGTGACCTCTGACCATCTATCTAAGGTAGCTCCCCTCTTACCCCTCTCTCATTGTCCTTTATATTTTCTTTGGGTAGTTATCCCAACCTATATCTCGTTTGTATACCTGTTTACTTATCATCTGTCTTTGCCCACCAGAATGCGAGCCCCAAGAGGGCAGAGACCCTAGCTGCCTTGTTCTCTGCTACTTCTGGCTCATAGGAAGTGCTATGTAAGTAGAGAATAAAAGGTGGGAGGAAGGAAAAGAAGGAAGAAAGCAAAGAGAGGAATCAACGAAGGCAAAGAGGGAGAGAGAAAGGAACAAAACATGCTATAAAACTCTCTCGGAAACTTGGGAGAAATGTCACAATTGTTCTGTTTTGAGAGTTCTCCTAGCCAAGAGCATCAAACATAATAAGGAGGCTGGGAGGTAATTAGAAAAAAAGAGAAAAACTAAAACTAACAGTTACTGCATTTGCTGTTGTGGGGCTTTATGATATGATAATGCATGCCAAGCCGTTGGCACAGTGCCAGGCACGTCAGAGACTATTGGCACACCCGGGAGGGTCCGTTTAAGAGAGAGGCCCTGGGAGGGGCAGCTGTGCCCCAGTGGCTGTGGAGGGATCTCACATTTGGGCTTCCTGCAGCACAGAGAAAGGATGAGAGTTCTCAGAGCGAACTGAAAGAAGGAAGCTCTGAATAGCTGTAACTAATTTTTTTTTTCCACCCAAGATCTTTTAAGACATCCAGTAAACATCAGGGTATTAGGCGAGATGGAAAATCCGGAATGATACCATGTCAAGCAATGGGTCCCCTGCATCTATATCCCTTCTTGTAATTCTCTGCCTCCTAGACAAGGTGCTTCTTCCCCAGCCTCAGGAAAAAAAACATATCAAATCAAATAATAAAATAAAATAACATAAAAATAAGGAACCCCCTCAGGACATTCTTTTTCAGCACTGCATGTGTTCTGAAACTAGCTTCTGCTTAAAGACAGTCATTTGGAGAAGGTGAAGACCTCACTAAGCAAAGGGGCAGGAAGACGGGATAGGAGGGTGTAGTACGAGATAGGGAGGCACTGAAAGAGATTTAAAAGTTGAGAAAAAACACAAATGCGATAGATTTGTTCAGTCTCTGGCTGATGTCATCAGACAAGCCTGCCCAAATGTTCACCTTCAGACACAAGCAGGACCCTGCACCACCTTCCACCTCCAATTCCCCTTCTGACCACCACCACCCCTCCAAGGAAAGAAACCTTTAAATGGAGAATTCCTTCTAGAGTCTACTCATACAAGGAAATTCATCCCAGAGATTTTCTCAGAGACAACTTCAGGCTCAGTATTAGTTAAACTGAAATTGTTTTATCTTCTCCCTGCCAAGAGAATTGTCAAGCTAGAAATAATTTCACTTCACAAGCACCTTTCAGCTGGCCATTTTCTGGGAGTTGAAGGAAATGTTGACCTTTCGTTCTACCGATTCCTGCCTCCCTTTTTATCTCTGTGATCTTTTTGGACAGAAATCTGAAACATAATTCATCGTCCTATAAGTAATTAAATCTCCATTGCATATTATTCTCTAATATGGCATTTTTTATGAGAAAGTAATTATCCTGTAAGCTCTTGGCCACAAAAAATAAACTATATTATAAATACACTTATCATAATACCAATTCCTCCAAACACCAGCAGAAACCTAGATAATCATTCCACAAATTATGAGAAACACATCTCTGACTCAAAGCAATCTCACTAAGCCAGAGGATGGCAATCATAATATATTTGATCAAGTTAGACTTTTTGAAAGAACCTTATGTAATAGAAGGATTTCACATGCCAATTGGCCCTTGGTATGCCAAAAAAAAAAAAAAAAAACACACAGATCAGGGGGTTTTGGCACTTTTTTAGAAACAATAATAAATAAAACAAGTTCCTACCTGCCTGCATTGAGAACCCTTTTTTTATGATACAATAAATAATTGGAGGTAGTCTACAGGCTATCACATCCTGAGCCTTCTTGACTAAACAGGAATTATGGCGTTGTCTACATTCCCCAGAAAGTTGTGATCTCTTTGATTTTAATGAGTACTATCACAGGCTTCTTTATTCTCTGATATTTATCCAAGTAAATGACTTCTTGAAAAAAAACAATCACCTTATAAGGGAATTCTAAAGTGCTCTTTCTGTTCCTTAAGCTCTTAAAATACAACCAAACATCCAAAGTAGTTAACTATTCAAAAGCAAGCAAAACGAGATGCAATCTCTGTTTTTTAAAACACAGAGAGCCTCTGAAACTACCCAAGGATTCACTTTCCCCCATCCTCAAGTTCTGCACAGTTAACAACCTTTCCTACTCCCTACCCCTAAACTGTGACTTGGTACTAGATATGTTCACATATCTAGTAGGCAACCATGCATCCAGAATACTCTTTCTCTCTCTTACTTAAGCAACAGGAAAGGGATAGAGAGCCCCAACCCTAAGCTCCTACCCACTGACCTTTCCTCTTCCTCCTTCCCAGGTAATGTTTCCCTTTTCTGTGCCTCCTTTCATCAGACCAAAACTTTAGCAAAATCTGGGGCTCATGAACCATGTGGTCCATTCAAAGGATGCCAGCTCATGCATTTTGGACATCGTTGCCCCTTCAGTGAGCAGGTAAGACAAAAGTGGGGAGAAGATTACAAAAGCACCCCAACTGTCACAGTTTCTCTGTCTGCCCTGCTTCCTTGATAAGTATGGGTGAAAAACCAGCAAGAAATGCCTCTAGTTTGACTGCACGACTCTCACAGCTACCATGGTTACCAAAGCACTTTAGTTCAAAGCTCTGTAGTTCAGATTTCCTCTTGGGATGGCCACCACCATGCACAGGCATTGATGGAAAGATTACAGAGAAATGTCACCAAGGAAATTTGTACCTTCCTGCTTGGTAGCCCTTGATGTCACCCTCAACCACCTATCAAGGGTGACCTGGCTTCAGCCTCTGTGTCCCTCAGATCTTCCTGAAAGATGCCTTCTTTTTAAGATTCCAGTTCATCAGTTTTAGAAACCTGCTCTAAGAGTAGCTCCCCAGGGTCTGTCCAGAGATCCTTCCCCTTCGGCTCACCTGCAATAGTAGTGGCGGCCAAATTTGGCCCAGTGATCTCGAACGATTTCCTCCACACTCTGCTTCCGGGCAGCGATAATGGAAAGCCAGACCAAGACAGCCCAGAGACCGTCTTTCTCTCGGAGGTGGTCAGAGCCTAAGGGAGAAAGAAACACTCTGCTGAGGCTGCAGTTCTGGGGCCAAAGTAAAAGCTAAATGAGCTAAGAAGACCAGTTAGCAATTGAATGTTACACTGAAATGGTTAGATACATTTACCCATTATACCAAATGTATGTCCCATAATATGATTGCATTTCTGCAACCGAAATCCAAATAACACAAAATAACAAAAAATAAAACCCTGGAAATTGCTGAAGGGATCAAAGAGCCAAGTTGACACCACATTAATTCGGTGATTTCATTCTTTATTCAGTAAATATTCAATAATCCCTACAATATACCAAGCATTGTTCTATATCCTGGGACACGGCAGTGAAAAAGACAGCTCTTTACTCATAAAGCTGGAATTCAAGTAGGTAGAGACAAGCAAAAGAAGACAGATAGAACAAGATGCATCAAATAAGGACAAGTGCTTTGAAGAAAATACATTGGGTGGTGATGTCACAGAGCATAACAGCAACAAAGGTGGCTTTACCTAAGGTTGAATGGTGGGCCCCCACCCCCAAAAGATATGTCCACCCAGAACCCGTGAATGTGACCTTATTTGGGGAAACAGTCTGCAGGTGTAATTAAACTAGAGATCTTGAAATGAGATTATGCCAATCTCATCTGGATTAACCAGGTGGGCCCTAACTCCAATGGCAAGTGTTCTTATAGGAAGAGGAGCAAGCTGTGTGGACGAAGCAGAGATTGGAGTTATGCTGCCACAAGCTACAGAGTACGTGGAGCCACCAGAAACTGAATGAGACAAGGAAGGATCCTCCCGTAGTGCCGTTAATAGAAGCATGGCCCTGCTAACACCTTGGTTTTAGACTTCTAGCCTGCATAACTATGAGAGAATACATTTCTATTGTTTTAAGCCACCCAGTTTATAGTGATTTGTCATGGCAGCCCCAGGAGACTGATGCAGGTACTTAGGGCCAGCCCACTGAGGTGATGACATCTGAGCTGACACCTGAGAAGAAGGAGTTGGCTACGCCAAGATCTAGGGATGACATGTTCCAAGCCAAGGGACAGCAAGCACAAAGTCCCCGAGGCAGGAATGAGCCCGCAAGCTAAATCCTACAGCTATTTATACAGAAAGATTTGAGGCACTTCTTATTGTGCCATTCATGCCATGAGGAGTGCAGTCTAAACGGCTAGCTTCCTGTGCAACGGGAGACCAGAAGAGTGTGGTGCAGGCCCATTTAAGCATCTATTGGCCAGCTGTAAGATCTCTCTGAAATGAATACAAATAAGAAACATGTTATAGAGTGAGAAACATGCTATAATGGAGAAGGCTTTGGAATTAGGGTTTAAACCAAACTCTGCTACTTCACAGGTGTGTGGAAAGTTACTACAAAGTTATTAACCTCTCTGAGCCCAGCTTCTCATCTGCAAAATCTGGACACCATTGCCAGTTTTGCAGTATTATTGTATCAGTTTAATCAAAGAGGGCAAGCTCTAGAGTGACATTTATCATGTTCATATCCTGGCTTATCCACTTGCCTTTGTTGTCTATACCCATCTGTAACATAGGAACAATTGTAGCTTCTACCATCTAGGGTTACTGCCAGGATTAAGTCACTAAATATATGCCTATGTATTTAGAACAGCGACTGGGGTATCGCAAGTTGTTGCTGTTGATTTTGTTGTTGGTAATTCACATAAAGTACCTACACAGTGCTGATTCCTCAATACATGCTTTGATAAATTGTTCTCAATTATGTATATAATTTTATCCTCTAACTCTAGTAATAGTAATGTCTTAAGAAACAACACTGAGTCCAGGGCATGGACCAAGCCTTCTTGCAACAGGGCAATAAGAATGGACAATAGTAACCTTGGGTTTTAGGACTATGAAACATATGTAGAAAATCAATAAGGCAGACCTGATGTCACAGAGCTATTAAAACCTTAAAAATAGGATAAAACAATACCTTAGTTAAGTTAAATGTCTTTGTCAACTTCTAACTGAAGCTATAGACCATTTACTGTTCTTGTTACATTTATAGTATTAAATGTTTCTCAAGGAGGAAAACATATAACCCAGAGGGGGCAATGAAGTGACTTAAATAAAAAGGGAAAAGGTTCAAGTTTTCAGTTCTTTGTGCACACTGATCAATAGTCTTCTGATGACCCTGTTCGATGTGCCATTGCGGTCACCTCTACATTAAGAGCACCCTGGGCATTAGTCCTTACACCACGAAGTGACTCTAGTCTCATCCAGTGAAATCCTCACTCTGCTACAAAAATGGAAGAAGTTTGGAAGACTTAAGTTAGCTCCATGGCCAACTGCCAAAAAAACAAGTCTAGGAAACCCTGCCCAGTGGGATCATTTCAAAACCTTTTGTCCTTTTATAGCTGAAAAAAAAACCTCTTTTATTTACTGGCTAGAGAAAAATATCCTTTTGTTCTAAAACATGGGCTTTGCATACCTTGGATCCCCAGCTGGGTTACATTACCTAGAGATAGAACCATTGGATGCTGTTAAGTTTGTGAGATAACATGTCATAATTTAGTGGTAGAGAGACAAAGTTCTTTTAGCTAGGGAAAAAAAAAAAAAACCCTCCACCTCGATCATTTGGAACCAATTGCATGGTAATTTGTGGGCTGGCTTGGATATGCTTGCCTACATGTTAAAATTTGCCAAGATTAATAAGGGGCCGATGATCAACTAAAATTAAGTGTGCTCTTTATAGTTCTTTGAGTTTGCGATAGAGACATTAAGGATGTTTCAATTGCACAGATGTTTCCACTGGATGATCACACTGTGCTCTGGAGGGGGCTTTTGGAAGAATCTTTAAGGCGAGTGAACTATAACGCTTTACCAGCGACAGGGATATTAAACAAGAAATGCCAGAAAACACTGGTATCGAATGGTTTTCTAAAACTCCACTATAAATAGAGTGAAAAGAGAGGGGAGAAATGCTCACACATTATATATGGCAGGGCTAACAGACTTTATGTTTAAAAAATGTTTTTATAAGTCAATAAGAAAAAGAGGAACCGCAAGAGAAAACTGTGTGACAGGGGACAGGCAATTTTCAGAGAAAAATACTAATAGTCAATAAACATTTGAACAAATGTTCAATCTCACTGTGGCCAAAGAATAGTCCACAACATGGGATACCATCTGGGGACTGTCAGTTAGCAAAAGTTGGGTGGGGAAGGAGAAGTCCTAGTACCAGCAAAGTGCCAGTGTGGATGAACACAGTTTGGTGGAGCTATTTGGCAATAATGATCAATAGCCTATAAAATATCAATCGGCTTTGGACTCAGCTATTCTATTTCTTAACCTTCAGTCAAAAGGACATTCAGTGAAGTAGCTAAGAGAATAAAGAAGAACTGGAAAAATAAATATTAGTCATTGAACAATAGGATAATTGTGGAAAATCCACACAAAAGCTTGTTGTGTATACCATGTATTGAATACAATCTTCAGTAACATAGAAGGATGTTCAATCAATTTTAACAAATGCAAAAATTACTTTACCAAAAAAGAATGTTCAGTACATTTCTGTAGAAAAATATATGTACATATGTGTTTATGCATATATGTGCGTGCACAGGTAAACAAGAGAAGGATATACACCAAACCATTAACATGGTTATTTATCTCTGAAATGGTAGAATTGCAGATATTTTTCCCTGTTCTTTCTTTGCATTATTTCCACAATAAATGTATTATTATCATAAGAAAAAAATAAACTTTTTAAGTTGTCAATGGTGTGTAGAAATTTACATTTGAAGAAATGCCTTTTCCAGAATGTCATATAGTAGGACTCATATGGTGTGTAGCCTTTTCAGATTGGCTTCTTTCACTCAGTGATATGCATTTAAGGTTCCTCCCTGGCTTTCCATGGCTTGAGAGCTCATGTCTTTCTAGTGCCAGATGACATTAGCACAATTTTTGAGGCTTGCTTCCTCTAGATTCCTGGCTGATGGTACAGCCAGAGCTTGCCACCTGGTTCACAATGCTGCGGGAAGCATTTGCCTGTGTTCCCAAAGCTCTAAGTACCGCTTACCTTGCCTTTCTCCACCCACCCCAGCCCAGCACAGAGCCCACTCAGCCTTCCTCCGGGCAGCCTTAGGAGCAGCCTTCCCCACCCAGACTCCAGAGCAGGGCTCAGCTCTTCCTTGATTCCAGCAAAAATTGGTACAAAAGAAGGGAGTCTATTTTTTTCTCATCAGAAATATCACTATTCTCCCTTTACCCAAATTAAGCTTTGAATTTTCTCACACTTTAAAACCATGTTGCCTGAACTAGGCAGGACACCCATAAACATACTGCCCTCAAGAAAGAAAAGGGAAAAACAAAGAACACTCAATCATCTCTAGTTTTCTTCAGATGGAAATCCCAGTGTGGACAAATCCACTCAATAAAGCATCATACGTTAGTAACATGTCAAGTCATCACAGTTGAAACTCCAATCAGGAAATCCTAAATTTGTCAATTAGGAAAATATAAGTCAATTTTCACCTGTTGCAGATTCCCAGTTGTAACATAGGTTAGCAATTTTCAACCCTGGACTGCATATTAGAATCAGCTGAAAGACTTTTACAAAACACCAATGCTGAGGCACCAGCTGGGCCAATAAAATCAGGTTTTCTTGTTTGTTTGTATGTTTTTTAGCAATCGGGCCCAGGCATTGATATTTCATTTTTTTAAAAAAAAGTTTCTGAGTGATTCTCATAAGCAGCAAGGGTTGGAAGCCACTGCTTTAGGAGGAGGGTACTCCACATAGTCTCGTGTCTGGAGCAGAATGCTTAGGGGTAGTGAGTTAGGCCTCCTCCTCTTTTTGCTTGAATGTGTTGCTAACAGCAAGTGGCCACTGGTCTCTAGTTCAGAGGATGCCACTGGCCTCGCTCATGTGGGTGGCTCTCACTGGAATCAGCTTCAGTGTCATGGTTTCTCCCTGCCCTTTTCATCTGGAAAACTGAAGACTTTGCCAACTGGCAAAGTCACCGGTTTGCCTGGGACTTTTCCAGTTTTATAACTTAGAGTCTCATTTCCTAAAAAACTTCTCAGCCCCAGGCAAACGAGGATGGTTGGTCATCCCATAAGAAAGGCCACTCGCTCAAAGTTCTCGATACCTTTTAGATGTGCACATTCAGTACAAGCCCTAGCACATACAAGTCCTAGGACTAGAACAGGTGGCATATACTGACATACTTTTGAAGCAGAATTACAAGCAGGATAAATTCCATCCTAAGAAGAAGAGCAAGGCAGCTCAGGTGTTGATACATCTGTTATCTAATTTTCACAATTTGGTATCCCCTTTTTGCAGATGAGAGACTGAAATTAGGGCATCTGTGTGAGATCCCACAGCTACTAAGTGGTAGAAATAGGATTCGAACCTGGGCAGTTTGTTTCCAAAGCCCATGGCCCTAACTGCTACTGCCACTGCCCAGTAAGGACAGCAGTGCTCAGGAGCTGCAGTGAAGCAGCTCTGTTTGGAAGTCTCCAATCTAAACCCTTCTGTTTGGAAGTCTCCATTTTACGACCAAGGGCCATGACGTCCTAGGACTCCCAGTCCCAGGATATAACAGTAAGTATGGAAACAGCCTCAGAAGCTCCATTGATCTTTGTTTCTGCTCCACACTTAGAGGTCACTCGACATTCCCTCTTGCCACTTTTCATTGGCTTGGGGGATTAATTGAAAGGTCAATGGAACTAGGACCATGGAGACCCCAAGAAAAGGAACTACATGATGGAAACATTCTTCCCACTCTAGGTGAGAGCTCTGTTTCCCAGCACAGGGGTTCATAGTTTGCGGAGGGCCCAGAGGGGAGTTTCAATTTTTGGACTTTACAAGGAGGCTTGCTGGGCACCTCTGTGGTCCAGCCCAGCCTACGTTGAATCACACATGTGCACACAGCCTGTTTCAAACAGCCCCACAGAGAAACTGCTCTCCTCGTGCTGATAATGCCGTCCTCATGGCTTTCTCACCCACATTTGCAACCCGGCCAAATGTACATGCACTGGCCACAAGTAAAAACAAAAAAGAAATGTGGTAGGACCTCAATAATCTAAAATTCACTGATATATGGGCCTCTTTCTCTGTCCTAGAGGCTGGGCAGATGTGAAAACATCCAAATGTAGAGTTAATGACCACCCTAGATAGGGAATGGATTAAAATTTTCCTTTATTTTGCCTTTTGAAAAATATAAAATAGTAAATAAAATAAATTTATAAATAAGAGACAGTTAAACCTGTTTAATATTTGTGCAGAAGCACGCTGTGAGCCCAATCTTGAGTTGGGATGTACATTGTTCACATGTGACATATAAATGAAGGAAGAAGCACGGCTCTGAAAGTGTTATAAACTGCACAACTGTCAAGGAAAATAAAGTGTTCATTCACAAAGTAACTGGAGAATAAGCCACCAATAAAAATCATAAGACAATAGAGCACAGAATGACTATGCTAAAGGCAGTAAAAATTCAGTATATACAAAAGATCACTAAAGCTGTAACCTTGTCCACTGCCCAACATGGCTATTTCTAAGTTATTGTCCATAACCACAGACATAAGAAACAAACAAGTTAAACAAATTACAAATACTTTAAGATCTTCCTAGAAGTGCTTTAGCTATTAATTTGTTGCTAATAACTATATGACAATTAAAAATATCAAAACTTTATTTTTCAATTTTATATAATTCTGACTTTACTATAATTGAAAGTGTCCCTTCCCACCTCCTTCTAACTGGGCTGTATTTGTGTGGTTTTGTTTTTATGAATCTGCCACATCTTGGGATACCCAAATGCCTAGATCTTTAGAAATATATCCACTTAAGAATGATAAAAATATGAGGTCTGTCCAGAAAATATCCAGCCATGTAATATGAAAAATAGAGACATTTATTGAAGAAGATACAAGACACAAGAAACATTGTACACAGGACAATGACACCTGAGTGCCCTTCAAAGTAGGCACCTTGGGACCTCACACGGTTCCCCCAGGGTCTCTTAACCCACACACGTTCACCATTCTCAGGTGTTCTGTTTGTTGCAGGCCTTCCAGGACATAGATCACTTTCAACAGATTCTAGACCATCTTTGAAGCGTTTGTGCCACACTTTTAGCTGCGCTGCCCTCATTGCATTGTTCCTGAAAGCCTTCTGGATCATCCAAATAGTTTCCGTGGAGAATTGTTCAAGCTTAACACAAAATGTGAGGCAGATTCATTGCTCTACTTGCTCAGTCATTTCGAATGCGACAGCCACACAGCACACATGCTCACTCAACGGTGTCTAGCGCCCCACTGACTAGTACAGTGAGGTCATCATTGTTCACGCATGCGCATCCCAGGCCACTCTCCTTGATTGCCAGGTTACATTGATGTCGGGCAAACCGTTCTCCATATATTAACAATGGCTGGATACTTTCTGGACAGACCTTGTATAACTACTAATAAGGCAAGGAAGAAATACTAAAGTAAAAATTCTTTGTTCCTTCTTTCTTTCCTTCCTTCTCTCCATTCACCTACCTTCCATTCATCTTCCCAGCCTTCTTTCCTTTCTTCCATTCACCCTTCTACCCTTCCTTCCATCTTACAAACATTTACTCAGGGCCTACCATAGATCACAGAAATAGAGCCACACAAGATAGACGTGGCCCCTGTCCTCAGGGCATTTATAGCACCTGTAGGGAGTCCATGCATGGAAGCAGAGGAATCCCGCAAACCTCAAAAGACTAGAAAGATACTCAAGACTTCCGGTGACTTGAAATACATACACACTCTGGGCTTTTTCTTGTTGTGCTACAAACTGATAATAGCCAACTTCAGGAGCACCAGGCTGTACTTCAGAGTTCACAGCGGAAAAACTTGGTGTGACAATTATGGACAAATCGTGTTAATGCTAGATGATCTGGACTCAATATCGAATTTCCAGAAAGAGACGGGATACATACAAAAGGCTTAGGAATGCCCTGGCGCATTCTAAGTCCTCATTAAAAAAAAAAAAAAAACACTATTATTGTGAAAAACTAAATCTAGTGTACTTTCTTGGAAACAATAAATGTTGTATTGCCTGATTTTAGTTGGCAAATTTGTATGGTTATTGACACTAGTTTTTAAAACATATGTAATAAAAGTCATAGTACTACTGAAGATGATAGTCAAGCTTGAAAATCTTCCAGGTATTCACAAAGAAAACAATTCTTCAGTGTTACCTGTAGAGGGACAAGCTCTGGGCTGTGACAATTCCTATACTCTGACAATGGTATGACTTCTTAGAAAACTGATGACAATGATAGAAATCATTAAAACATTTTCAACAAATGCCTCCCCCCAAATTTCAAACTGTTTGGTTTTTTATATCTTAGTTTTAGTATTTTAGTACATCTTCTGTGTATATGGGAACAAGCCCAGATTCCTTTAAATTTGGAACCTTAGAGAAGTAGCTAGAGTGCCATTTAGATGAAAAATCATCTATTTAAAATCTGAGGATTTACAAAACATTCTCTTTTCCCCATGTAAAGCAATTTTCCAAGACTCTTCCCAGGAAGAGGGTGACTACCTGGTCCTAGCACAAAAAATGACTTACTTAGCTTCTTAAATGACCTTGGTTCTTTAATAGAGCAATAAATACAGGTTTCCTATTGTACAGGACCTGAAGCTTTCCATAGGAAAGAAGGCTGAACACTGATCCTGTCACCAGCTTATTACTTTGGCAAGTTCTGGGAGCTCAAGATGTCGGCAAGGGAAATTTTCACTCGGGATGTCTCTTGCTTCTTGTGGATCTAGCCCTGGGCAAAGGCTTGGCATTCTTGAGCCTGAGGCAGAACCTTAGCTTCAAGCTCCAAGCTTTCTTGGCATTAGACTATGCATTCCTGGTTGGTACACAGCTTCATGCTCCAGGGATGCTGGAAAAGGCCTCTACTTGAGAAAGCTTGGATAAATTTTAGAAGCTTCTCCCCAGTCTCAGGGCTAGAACCTTTCCATCTCTCCATTTCTCCCCCTATAATTAGGTCATTCAATTCTGAAAACCATATCCTAAGATAGAGAGCTCCTGTGATCAGCTGACTTTAACAGGTTGCAAATGAGGATCAGAGAGGCCACATGGCTTGTCCAGAGGTAGCAGGCAAGAGTCTTGAATGTGGGTCACCAACCTGTCATTCCTGTGCCTCTGCACTGTCCAGAAGAAATTTGGTGTGGCATCTCAGGCACATTCTTGCTACTGATCGTCATGACAAGCAAAAATACCAGTTTTCGCTTAAGCAATGTTTCCTATTCCTGGCTGCACATCAGAATTACTTGAGGATACTTACTTAAAATCCCTTGCTAAGGATTCAAAGTGGAGGTGGGACAGAAAAGCTGCATTTTTAACAAGCTTCCCTCGTGATTCTGACACAGCCAGCTCAGTGCTTCCCCAGGAAGTCAGGAAGTCCAGTGCAAGAACAGAATGAAGCCACTTTCTCCTTCCAAGGCTGAGTGGTCCGGTTCCTTCAGGCTTTCTAGTGGTCATTTACTGCTGAGTGCTTGCGAGATTGAATTAGTCGTTGTTTTCATTGAAAAGACTGATCAGCCCAGTGGAAAGCGGCATACATTGTAGGACAGGAGACCTGTATTTTAGTTCCACTGTAATTTAATTCAAGTGGAGACCTTTTCCAGGCTCTGGGGACCTGGGCAAGTCACTTAACTATTTCTAGGGCTCAGAAGCTTCAGCTGTCCAACCAGACTAAAGTCACTTTAACCTGCAGAATGGTAGAGGAGGCAATACTTCTAAAGCCCTGTACATTGAAAAATCTCTTGTGCTTCTTGAAAAGAATATGATAGAAACTATAAACATGAGAGACTTTAAAATTCCCTTCCAGTCCAGCCTACACGTCGTTATCAACTAGCTGTCTGAAAGCAAAGCTTGCTGAAAAGTGTCTGCAAGCTGACCTCCCCTCTGTGCAGAATGTGACATTCTATTTCCATTTGAGTCAAGTCCCAGTGGCTAAGCTACAGAGAAAAGAGCTGCAGAAATGGGCCCCTCCTCACCAGTGTTTCCAGCACTGCTTCAATACTCCCCCGTCTACCCTACCTTGTACGTCAGAGGTTAGCAACTACAGCCCATGGGCCACATCTGGACTTACGCCTATTTTTTGTATTCAACGCTTTATTGGAACACAGCCACACTCATTTGTTTACATATTGTGTGTAGCTGCTTTTGTGCTATAGTGGCACAGTTGAGTAATTGTGACAGAGACCGTATGTGGCCTCTTGGCCCCAAAAGCATAAAATATTTACCATTTGGCCCTTTATGGAAAAAGTTTGCTCACCTCTGCTATAGACCAGTATTTTTAAGACCTTTTTGACGATGACCTAAAATAAATACATTTTGTCTTGAGACTTACCATACGCATACATGCATGACATGTATACGCAGACATCAAATTTTCAAAATAATATCTTGACTAAATGCAATGTACATGCATGACATGTATACGCAGACATCAAATTTTCAAAATAATATCTTGACTAAATGCAATGTACTCGGATAGTTTCTATTCTATTATTAATATATTTTTAAAGCTGTTCGTGATATTATACTAATCTCATGACCCCAAATGAATCTTGATCTACATCTGGAAAAACACTGCTCTTGAAAATCTGAACAACTGGCTGCTTACAACACATCCCCTGATCTCCCATCTCTATTCCTTGCTTGACGTTGTTCTCTCCATCTGGCAAGTCCTTGCTCTTTCTTCTCTGTGTATACAAATCCTCCACATTCTCTAAGCACTATCTTACCTTCCATCTCTTTCATGAAGTTGGCTTTAAACCCCCAGTCCAAAAGCACTTTCTCCTTTTCTCATCTCCCATGGCATATTTTCTACTCCTCCTCTGTGACATCTTAAAGCTTTGTATACCAGTCCTATGTACATCTTTCTTATTATGTCCGCTAAAGAATCTAGAGGTTCTTAAAGGTGTGGTCTTAAGCATTTTGTATTCAATCTACCATCCAATACAGTGCCTTGTATTCTGTAAGCACTGAATAAATGTTTAGTAATTTGAAGTAGGCAAATATTTATTACTGAGAGTGTAACATGGTTTATACACATAATATTTATCCCTTTCACTAAAGAGATTAGAAGGATACAATATGTTGTTAGCACTCAATAAATGCGTATGGAGACAAAGAGGAAGGGTCTACCTAGACTTATCAGTTTTCATTCTAGTTGCTAGATTTGCTTTATTTTACTAACCAGTGGGCAGAATTATTGTATACAATATATAATATCTATCTTTTTGAATAATGCTCACTGGTTTAAGCACACAGAACACCAAAGAGGAAGGAAAATATTATTTGTTAAGGCCTCAGCAGAAAAAGGGTATGAGACAGTTTGGGCTGTCCCAAACCATTAATGAGGGGAAGGGAATGAGGATAAGAGAAATTATTAAGAAATTACTTTGAAGTTCCACTTGTGTACTTCTGTTTAAGATATGAAAATCTGCAAGAGAAAGTCATTACTATCCTAACAATGAAAAAAGGCCAGGAAACCTACCAAATAATAACTTTTTTGAACTTATAAATCTAGATGACAAAGCAATAAAGTAAATTCCAAAGAGTGACAAGCCACTTTAAGGACAGAGAGTATACAAAAACTATCTCACCTTTGGCAAAGTGCAGGAGAAAGAGGGGGCTGCTGTACAAATAGATAATAAGAAATAACTTGAGTTAAAAAAATTCTTAAGGGCCAACTGTAGTCTATCATGTTAGTCTAAAATCTCTTGGAGTCACAAATACAAGGGACACACTCCCAAGTTCTCTCCCGCAGATCATGACTAGGTGCTCAGAAGAAATCGGGAACAAAGAGACCTGGCCTTGCAGGCGTGCTGGAGACGGTCAGCTGCTGCTGGGAGACAGGCACGAAGCCCTTCCACTTCCCCGAATCCTTCTCTCACAGGACACAAAAGCTTTAAGCTCCTAAGTATACAGGCTGAAAACCTTCTCATCCCACAGGCCTAGGCAAAGATCTATTGCCACTGAGGGAGGGGCAAAAGTAAAAAACCCTCTGCCCCTGGGGACAGGGTGGGATATCTTCTTGGGCTCCAGATCCTAAACCAATACTAAGCAGAGGTCGCTGTCACTGAAGAGGTTCCAGAGCCTGGTGATAGAGCTCTACTTTGTGTCACAGAGATGTAGTAACTGCTAATGCTGAGGGTGAAACAAGAACACTTAAAAAATCTCTCTAGCACTCCATCCTCAGTTTCAGTCAATGGTAAAAGTATCCCAGTGCTAGAGGATTGTGAAGCCTGGGGTATACTGAAGGTTATAACAGAAACAGTAAAACCCAAACACAGCTAAACTCCTCACTAGATTAACTGAACTTTCTACACTAATTGAGCCAAAGAAGAGGTATGCCCATTTCTGGGCATAAATACTATTTATTTGAATATCTACTTTTCTTATCCAGGTACTGTCCAACATTCAACAAAAAAATTATGAGGTCTGCAAAAAGAAAAAGAAAACAATTTTCAAGAGATGAAGCAGTCAGCAGAACCAGAGTCAGAGATGAACCAGTTATTAGAACTATCAGAAAGTTTAAAATAACCATGTTTAATATGTTAAATTATCTAATAGAAAAGATAAACAACACACATAAACAGGGAATTTCATCAAAGAGTTGGAAACTATAAAAAAGAGTTAAAAATAAATGCTAAAAATAAAAAACACACTATCAGAGAAAAAGAATTCCTTCAACAAGCTCATCAGCAGACTGGACATAGCTAAGGAAAGAATTTGGTGAACTTAAAGATAGTCCAGTAGCTATTATCTAAACTGAAACACAAAGAGAAAAAGAATGAAATAAATCAGAACAATGAACATAAGAGCTCTGAGGCAACACTTACGGTCACAAATTATCTAACATGTATAACAGAGAAAGAAGAGTCAGAGAATGCAGAAGGAAAAATATTCGTAAAGATAATGGCCAAATGTTTTCTAAAATTAATGAACAACAAGAAATGACACAGCCAAGAATCCAAGAGAACCACAAGCAGGGTTAAACACACACACACACACACACACACACACACACACACACACTCACACCTGGACATATAATAAAATCAAAGATTAAAAAACAAGGGAAGCCAAAGGCAGGGGATTGAGGGGGGAGGAGTGTGGTACTTTACATACAGAGGAATAAAGATGAGAATTACATCATATTTCTTGGAAACTATGCAAGCTGGAAGACAATAGAGTGACATATTTAAAGTATTGAAAAAAGAAACTATTTTTTAACATTTTAGGTGTTATAATGGTACAGTTGTTATATGTTTTTTCTAAAGAGCCCTTATATTTAAAAATGCACATTGAGATATTTATGGCTAAATCGATAAGCTACGGGGGATTGCTTCATAATAAGGAAGGATGGCTCCCCTTGTGGATGAGGGTAGAGGTAAAGGGAGATTGCCCATGAGCTGATGATGGTTGAAACTGGGTGAGAGGCACATGGGGATTCAATATGATATTCTCCCTACTCTTAGACATTTTTTAAAATTTCCATAATAGAAAATTTTTTAAAGAAAAAATTATTGAAAAGAAGAAACAAAATGGGCAAAAGAGGTAAGTATGTCATAGCACACACCCAACTAGGTTTCTCTAATTTTTTTTTTTTTGGCCTCTAATTAACTCTTCCTCTAGCCTTTCATTCACAGAATCACAGGTCTTCAAACTGAAGTCACAGAGAGCTGCAGCCACTTTCCCCATGAACATCAACTCAGCCAAGCCTACCGGTGCCAAAGCTTTCCTCTCCACACAGAGAGCACCGTCCCGAGTCCATCAGATTTGAGAAGAATCTCCATCCAGCTGGCGTCTCATATACAGGGATCTTCATTGATTTGGCCACTCTGAAAAATGAAATTTGAGACAACAGTCAATTCATATACCTTATTTTCTTTCTTTGTTCAACAGAGTAGGAACTCTTTAGGATCTACTTATTCCACAGCTAGATTTCAGAACAACTTGGACAACATTGACAGTTTTCAGGACATCAAGTCATAAGTTAGAAAATAATAGCCTATTCCAATGGCTCTCAATTTTGCTTCCTCCATGATATAGAAAATATTAAGTTAATATTTTTACATTTGTTTTCCTTTTATAAATTTTTCTTTATCTTTTTGGAAAGAGTTCACCTGGGGATATCAGAATCTAAATTTAAATGGTATTTGGGTATAAACACTTTGAAATATTGTTCGACAGTATCTACTACAGATGAACTTACCCACATCATATCAACCAGCAATTCAACTCCTAGAAATTACTAATGATAGGTCGTGGACATTGTGGTGCACTGCTCAGATTCACCCCCATCACACACACACTTTAGACATTTTAGGACTAGAATACTCATTCTTCCAGTTGCTAGGAATGTTGATATTTGACTTCTCACTGATGTGGCCCCCTACTCTCCACTAAAGAGAGATGTCTCGCTCAAAATTATGCTCCCATCTCCAGGTTAATCCACATGCAATGACTGGCCAATGATTGAGGTATAAAGTTCTTCCCTCCCTGCACCAATTTAGCACAGCTCTGTGGGGCCAATTCAGCTCCAGAGCTCCCCACAGACTGGCTGAGGTCTTTGTTGTGACTGTATTTCAGTCCAACTTCTCTCTGTTCAGTCCTCCTTCCTCATACCCCATAGGTGTTGATCTTGAATGCAACTTTTGGTCTTAAAAGGCAGAAAGGGGCTGGGTGCAATAACTCACACCTATAACTCTAGTACTTTGGGAGGCTGAGGTGGGAGGATGCCTTGAGGCCAGGAGTTCAAGACCAGCCTGAGCAACATAGCAAGACCCTGTCTCTACAAAAAAATTATAAAAGATTAGCCAAGCATGGTGGTGCATACCTGTAGTCCCAGCTACTCAGGAAGCTGAGGCAAAAGGATCACTTGAGGCAAAAGGCTCAGACAGGACATGCATTTTGCTTCAAGGTCTCACAGAGATAAGAGGCAGTGCTAGAATTTGGACGAAGGTCTGCTTAATTTCTGCTCACATTCTACTCCATCACAGCCCATGCCATCTTCCCAAATGTCTTGGTGCTTCAACAGGGACATAGATCTCAAAGCATGCTAGAGAATAAGCTGGTTCCACAGACACTGGCTTGCTTCCATATATGCAAGCAACCGAAAGAGAAAAACACCAAGTGCCAACCATCATCAAGGGTTAGTTCTTTGAACGCTGTGAGTGCAGAGGGTGGCCACAGAGAGGGATAAATAAGGATCTTGAGGAAGACGAGGAAGAAAGATACACACAGGATAAGAGACACAATGTAGTAATGGCTCTTTTAGGTTTGTTCTGTGGCCAGCTAAAGGAAAAAAATATCTAGAAACCCTTGCCATGCAAAATGAACATCTCCCTTTCCACAAATTGAAAAAATGGTGAATGTACTCAGGGTTGAAAAATTGTGTGCTAAGTATCTTTCAAGTTTGCTTAGAGAAGAAGCACTTTTTAGGAGGTTGACTGTTACTTCAAAGATTTTGTCTTCTTTCTTTTTCAATGGCTTAAGAAAGATATGCAGTCATGCTTACATCTTGGTAGAGACAATGGGAGAAACCCTCCCCAAACTATAGAGCAAAGGTAAATTTTCAGAGCCATTAATTTCATGGTCAGATGCTCAGGGGAGGAAGAATATATCATACAGAAGCCTTCCAGGGGCAGCACATATTATAGTAAAGCCTGGGTCAAAGTTAATTTAGCAAAGATGAATGCATATGAATAGCAAATAGAACATGCAATGTGGGGCAGAGGTGAGGGTGAGAGAGAGGGTAGAGGGCGTGGGGATAGATATTCTCTGACCAAAACATTCCTCTAGGTTCAAAGCCAAGTTGGCAGGTCTGCAGGGAGCAGAAAGGATTTCCCCAGCTCCCACCCTTCCCAATTAATCACTGTCAGGAGGTCATCAAGCTGAAGGCTGTGGCTGGATTTTAAAGGACCGGATACTTCTATAACTGTGAACCACAGTTGCAGCTATGCAAGCCAAAATAACAAAATGGGTAATCAAATTCCAGGATCCTGACCACAAGTTGATTGTGTCCTAGGGTCCAAAAGGAATTCACCCTCTGCTCCTCCCTCTCCTAAATTTGGGATTCATCCCAAACACAGTATTCAGCAGATACCATGCATTAGACTGGTTTTTGGCAGGAGGCCCCTGGAATCTCTGAAATCCTCTAGTACAAAGGCTCAAAATGAAGCTGCCCATGCTGAGGGTCTGAACCCATCTCCCTAACTCGCTGACACTATGTGTTTGAGACAAACATGAGACCTTACTTCCTAGGAAAGACCAGAGTATGAAGGGAAAAAAAGAAAACCAATCTGGGCCACAACTGTCCTGCAAGTGGGAATGAGCCCTGGTAGCCAAAAGAACATGCTGGATATAAGCTCCTCAGTCTGGATTTTAAAACCTCCAAAAATATGACTTCAGGTTGGAAATAGTCTCAACCTAGCTTTTCAACACCTTCTCCCATACTGTTCCCTATGTATTTTATTCTCCTAACAAACTGAACTATTCCCTACTGTCCAAAATGCCCCTGCATGTTGTTGCCGTTGTTGTATTAATATATTGCTTAGTCCTTCCTTATGCTATTCATTTTACCTGGATTCATCCTTTTTTCCAATCTCTGTCAAAATACTTCAAAGTGCCTGAAAACCTATCTTAAATGCCTGCTATCATAAACCCTGTCTTAGTACATTTTGTGCTGCTATAATGAGATAGCTGAGACTGGGGAATTTATAAAGAAGAGAAATTTACTTCTCACAGTTCTAGGGGCTGGGAAATCCAAGATCAAGGCAGCAGCATCTGGTCTGGTGAGGGCCTTCTTGCTGCATCCTCACATGGCAAAGGCAGAAGGGCAAGCTAGCCAAATGCTGTGTAAAGCCTCTTTTATAAGGGTATTAATCCCATTAACGATAAAGGAGCTCTCATGGCCTAATCACCTCTTAAAGGCCCAACCTTGTAGTACTATCACATTGGCAATATCTGAATTTTAGAGAGAATTAAGTTTCAACATGAATTTTGGAGATGACAAAAGCATTCAAAGCTTGTGGCAAAAACTAACAGGTGGTCAACAAACACATCTCGTTTTCTTAGAAACTTAGCTAGACTGCACTTCCCAAAGTCCCTTTCAATTATCTGTGGCCATGTGACTGAGTTCTAGCCAATGGAACTCCTATTTCAGGTCTGGCTATGAAAACATCCCATTTTCCATGTTCTTTCTCCTTCTGCCAGCTCGATGTGAATAAGCCCAGCAATCTTAAAAGTCATATGTTGAAGAATGGAAGGATCTGGCTCTCTGAATCACCATTTGAAGCAGAGTCAACTACCAATCAGGAACACCTGTTTTTAACTTTTGATGATTGAGACATAACCTTTTTCTGTGTTTGAGCAACAACACATCTTGGGGCTAGTTTTATAGTAGCAGCTACACTATCTTAATAAACACAATCCTTGCCTCATCACTGCGATCAATCCAACATGATCCTTCCTCCAGCTAAGCGTCCTATCACTTGGTGTGGGTCTTCATGTTCACATTGTCACTTTACATGCTGTGTACCTCCTTAACACTTTCCCTCCACACACACGTGCTATCACTACCACCAATGTGCTAAAAGATGTCTGAGGGCAGGGACTGTATCTTACATGTCTTTATGGCTCCTTCAATGTCTAAGATAACATAGCACCTTACCAGACTTGCCCTCAATAAATGCTGTATGATTTCGGTTGACTAATAACTATCATTTAAGGGGTTATTAAAAAGATTGTTGGATAGCGAGGGGCTAAGTATATCTATTTGATGGTCTTTTCTCCTTGTAGCTTCCTTAAAAATATAATTAAGTCATTTCTGCATGTTTTATATTAATTAGTCATTTTGAGAAAAGAGAATTTCTCTGGGTATTAATTAGTGGGGCTATTAGGATGAGACAAAGGCATATCTTAGAATTACAGATCTTACAGAATTAGGGCAGTGACTAAATGAGAATCAAAGGTTGAGGAGCAGAAGCACACGTTATTTTTATTTTACCAGTCTGATGGTCACCCTACCCTCATGTGATAAAATAAGATAGTGGATTAAAAAATGCCCTAAATGTGCCCTGAAAGCTCACTAAATGCAGGGGTGCTGGCATATCTATCTTTGTGCCTCCAGCATGCTGCACAGTGCAGGTCCACAGTAGGTATTCAAGTATTTATTAACACAAAGCACTATATTATTATCCATGATAATAATCTGCTGGAATAGCATATTGATGACTCTTTTAGCTTGCAAGAGGGTAGCCAAATAAACGTAGACTGATCATATCAAGTGCATGAGGCATACTCAGCTGCTCTCGGAATCCTGCTTCAAGAAAGTTGTGATAAATTTAAAGAGAATAACGTCCAGATCTTTCCTCTCTTCCTCTGACTTCAAATGTCCACTTTCTTGAGAGCCAAGAAGGGCCCATGGTACATTCTCTACACATTGAACTCTTAGCCCCTTTCTAAAAAGCCTTCAGCTGCAGACTAGGAGAAATATCTGCATCACATATATACAACAAAGGATTTATATGCAGTTTACATTTTTAAAACTCCTATAACTTTTTTTTAAAGGCAGATAACCCTAATGATGTGGGCAAGAGTTTGAATAGGCACTTCACAAAAGAGGGTATGCAAATTAAAATTAGTATATGAAAAGATGCTCAACATCCTTAGCAATCAGGAAAATGCAAATTAAAACCACAGTGAAATATCACTAACTGTCCACAAGACTAGTTGAAAAGAGTGATGTTGCCCAGTGTTGGTGAAGATGTGGAACTCTCATGCACTGCTAAAGAGATGCAAATTAGTACTGACTGTGGCGTATTTATTCAAGGTAGTATATTCACCCAAAGGAATATCACAGAACAACAAAAATAAACAAGCTACGATGTGAATGTATCTCATAAACATAACACTGAGTGAAAGAAGCCAGACACAGAGGAACACATACAGTCTTATTCCATTTATATACAGTTCAAAAATAGACAAAACTAGTCATTGATGGTAGAAGTCAGGATAGCGGTTATCTCTGGGGAGAAAATAGAAAGAAGTGATTAGAATGGGGAACAAAGAAGCTTCAAGAGTGACATTCTGCTTCTTTGATTTATTTATTTATGTTTATTTTAATAGCAAGTAATGAGATTGAATCAGTAAATACTGTGTTTCTTGGACCAGATTACCATCTGGTTCCATGCGTGTGTTCGTTTTGTGAAAATTCCTCGAGCTTATGGGTTGTGCTTTTTCTGCATGTACATTATACTTCAATTAAAAGTTTATTTTAAAGAAAAAGCCCTCTGCAGTGTTTATAACTAAGTGCATGTTTGAACTGGCCACGTTTATGTAATCCCGAGAAACAAACCGCTGAAGATGGAGTTTAACAGCATCCTGGAGATGCTGGTTAATGTCTAGCAGACATTTAACAAAACAACCCTCATATCGGTTCTTCACTATTTTCACATCGATGAGTTCACTCCCAGATCCCTTCTTTGATGTGGCTGGGGCTGCTCTATGGTAAAAAGCTTATATGAGCTTTCACTTTAAAAGCCTTTTTAAGAAAGCCTGCTCAGTCCATAAATACAAAAGGGGCAGAGGTCAGCTAAGCCTCGTTTTCCAAAGGCAATCTTAAAGTCTACTCTTAAAGCAAGTTTTTGGATGGAACAACTCACACTCTTCAGGTAAAATAAAGAAAACATGAGGCTATCATACTAAGACAACTACAAAAGTTTTTTTAACCATATATAAGTTTTAGCAGAGTGCTGCTTGGTTCTTGGAGCCTGAGTTATCTCGGCCTGGCCCAAACCTCAAAACTCATATATTATGTAACTCCTTCCTTGCCTGCCTTATCAAAAAGGTTGTGAGGATCAAATGGGATAGATAATGACAACAAAGTGCTGTAACAACGGTGCAATGGCCTACAGAATTACATTATCACTCTTCTTAGTATTGGATCTTGCATTTAACCCAAAGGGAAATGAATATATCATTTAAAGAATATTTAAAAGAAAAAGTAAAAGAGAACTGCATGTCTCATGCTCCCTATAAACTTCTAGATTTTGACCAATTATAAAACAAACAAAGGTGGACCCCAAACCCAGAGGCCTTTGCCACTTTACCTAGAAGCTTCTGCACTTTAATTTTTAGGTAGGTGTCATGGGGGAAAGTAGAGGACCCTTCCTAGTTAGATTTTAAATTTTGTTAGGCTACATAAGGCAGGCAGATTTCTGAAGATCCTGACTTTACTTGAAAGAAAAAGTTGACTTAAGGAAATTGAGCAAAGACCCAAGAGAAAAATATGTAAAATTAAAACAACTATATGTTCTCTCTCTTAAACTATTAAACAATCTGGAACCCCATGTCTGGGGAATTAACAAGTGTCTATGTTTACAACCTTGATGCTTGAGCACTTTGATGCAAACTATTCCTGGTTCTGATTATTTTAAAAGAAAAAAAAAAAACGCTCAGAGTCTAGGGCTGGGGGATTTTAAGTCCCAAGTGCTCCAGCTAAGCTGAGAGATAGTCAAGGGACGATTGTTCAGCTGTCCTTCAGCTCCTCATGAGATTGCTCTCAGAATAGCAAAACCTGAATCCTCTTCTTATCTTTTCATTTTGTTTTGCTTTATGTTTTCTGACTTATACAGATCTCTTATTGAGGCTTTAAAAAAACAAGCCTACATCATACCTTGGAAGATTTAGAATCAGTTAACTTCTATAGACTAATAGTGATAAGAAGGAACAAACAGGACAGCTCCAACCTAGGAAATAAAACATTTTAGCAAAACAAAGCTTCTTATGTTTCTTAAAATATTTTTGCTTGTTTTCTGTTATGGGTTTAATTAGCATGTTTTCCTAGATGGTATTATAGAAATATTATTGAATCTATGTCATAAGACAGAAGGGAAGGGACACCTAGCCATTGGGCATTAAATGAATACACAGCAACTACAAATAGATACTCTAAAAGAACAAAGATCAGAGAAAACTAGTATTTGTATAATGCTGTCTCACCATTCTGTGAGTAACAGTAATTCTATGAGACAGAAGTATGCACTGAAATATTATGGCATTATCATTTTCCCCAAAACAAACTCCTGTTCCTTCCTCTGCTGTTTCATATTGGATTCAGTTTCAGCAGAACCACAAGGACCTCACTGTCCCCAGTGTTCTACAAGGGGGGAAAAAGGAAGAATGGGCAGAATATTCAATTGCAAGTTGGGTCTAAACTTAAGGAAAACGTTGATAAATGTAATCACATTAAAAATTATTTAAAAATTTCTATTCGTCAAAGACACTTAAAAAGGAGGTAAGCCATATACTGAGAGAAGATAGTTACAATGCATACAATTGAAGGGTTAATAATGGCCCACCGTAATAAACAAATCCTATAAGCTAATAAGAAAAACTCCAATAATCTAAGCAATTCACAGAGGAAAAAGACTAATTGGCCAATATTAAACTATGTAGTAAATCAGGGAAATGAAAATTAAAATAAGAGCCAGATATAATGTAACATCCATCACATTAGCCAAAAGAGAAAAAAAATCTAATAATACCAAGTGTTGCTGGGAGTGTCATGGGAAAACCCAAAGCTGAACATTTGGGAAACCCAAACCCAAACAGCAGGTTATAAATTGGTACACTCACTCTACAGCATTATTTGAGAATTCCTAGTGGAATGGATCATGCCCTATGACCCAGTAAGCCCACCTCTGTCTGATATCTGCAGTGTTCCCAACTATCCAAGTCCATCCAAAATCTGAAGGGAAGGGGAGCCTGTTGACAGTTCCTAGAGGTCGGCCTGTAGGACAGGGAGTGGGAGAACGATGGAGTGGGAATCTTGTGGACAGATGGAAGATATCCGCCCAGTCTTCATCCATCTCCCACTGGACTCAGGCTCCTTCCTTACTTCCCAGTTAATCTGGCCAGTCTCTTCTTTGTGCTGCCACTGCAAACCTCATAGTTGGACACTCAGCACAGGGTACTGCATTAGATGTTGGGACATCTGCCTCCCCGTCTAATCTGTGAGCCCCTCCAGGGCGAGGGCTCTGTCTGGCACAGAGTAAGTGCTTAAACACATTTGCTCATTTCATGCAAACATCATGGGGTCCCTCAGGACACAGATTCCTCCCACATGGGTGTAAAACATGATTAATATTTCAGAACTAGGTTCGTAAAAGACCAGTGGGAGCAAATACATGGGACAATTAAAAGTTTAGGATAAAATTAAAGACATTACTGGTCTAGCAGGGAGTGGACGCCACCCTTCTGAGATGGTCACATAGCTGAAGATGGACCTAAAAGCCTTTCAGTCTTTGAACTGCTGAAGATGACTTTGAACAGCACAATTCATTTTTCTCCAACTATGTGCCCTGCCCAATAGCATTCAGTGGTGGGGAATTCCGTGTGTATGTGTGTGAAGCCCCACCCCCTATCATACCAAACATATTAAAATACATCCACATCTCACATAAAAAATCTCCTTTTTGCTCCAAAAGAATCTCTAAAGAATTTTTATAATTTTGCTTTTAAAATGATGAGCTACAAGTCACTCATTTAATTAACTATTGGCAATGATTTCTCATGGCTCATGCACACTCGGGAATCCTTTCCAAATGAGAAAATATATCCTGAAAATTATTTTCAAGTGTTATGGTGATTTCCTGAATATTAAATTTAATAATAAAGCAACAACATGTTGCACTTTATACATATTCTGTTAAGCAGTTAATCATGTCGTTGTTGCAGATTTCTTCATTTTGGAGCTCATAATTGTTTTTAGGTTTCTGATATTTTTATGGGTTCATGAATATTAAAGACTCTAGGCAAGGAGCTGAAAGAGCAGTGAAAGATAAAATGGTCCCAGTACATGTGAGCATGTGTTTGTGCATATGTGTGAGTGGATGGGCGTGTAGTTTGGGGGCAAGGGAGGGTGGTATAACTCTTGTCGGGACCTTAGGTTATCTCTTGCACAACAAGGTTTCAGGGAGAATGCTGCATCATGTCTTCCACTATCCCCACAACATTCTGCATATCCTATACTTATTTTCAGAAGGTCCTACAAATTTATTTCTGAACCTTCCATCCCAGAATTCTCTCAGCCAACTCACGTTTTCTCTGTCAATATCCAATGCAGTTAATTGTGCCCATGTAGGATACCAGATACAGAAAAGTGCCATCCCAGCACGCTAACCAAGCGCTAAACTATTGACTGAGTTTCTCTGAAAATCTTGAAACAATGTTCCAAGGTTCAGGAAAAGAAATGATCGTTCACTTGTAACAGATTTTCTAGCTTGATGAAATATGACAATGTTTTTTTCCCCTCGTAAAACCAAATGTGCATATCCAATCCCAATAAAAGTAGCAAATCGACTTCATATGATGTAAACTTTTATTAAACTTATAGAAAGATCACACATATGGAACCCTCGGATAGTGACTGTAACAGTCTCAACCCGGCAAACAAGCTTGTACAAGCTCTCCCCCTCCCTTTGTCAAGCTGGAAAACATTCTTAGATGGGGGCCACGGTGGTGTCTAATTATTCAGCTTCTCAGAAGAGGGTGATGTTTTGCATCCTTTCTTGATAATAAGAATTATCGGGGCTGTGAATTAAAAATGTAAATTCCTAGGCCTCTGACAGTGGTCCCCGACCTTTTTGGCACCAGGGACATGTTTCACGGAAGACGATTTTTCCGTGGGGGCTGAGGTGGTGACGCGAGCGTTGGGGAGCAGCTGTAAATACGCTCACTCGCCCACCACTCACCTCCTGCTGTGTGGCCCCCGGTTCCTAAGTTTCGTGGGAGACAATTTTTCCACAGACCAAGTGGGGCAGGGGGATTGGAGTTCTGTGACCTGGTCCCTAACAGGTCATGGACCGGTACTGGGCGTCAGAGACTCCAGTGCTAGAATACGCTGAGTTAGCAGGTCTTGGTTAGAGCCCAGGTGTCTGTACTGATAACAAGTAGCGTTTCTTATTTCTGGGGATTCTTATTTCTAGGAGAGTTTATAAAACACTCACTTACAACAAACTATATGCAAATAACCGTGGTCAATTAATCTATGCAATAGTATTCATCCATTCACAACTTTAATAACTGAATCCTGATACATATATGGCACAATGTTTAAGAAGCCTGCACAAGACATTATCTGATTGGGGGTCCAGACTTGAACTGACAATGAACATCGGTGCTGTTGTGAGAGTCTATCGTGTGAGAATATGGACCACAACAGTCACACCCCGACAGGTGAGGGCCAGCTCTTGCCTCGTTGTGGCATCTCTCTCAAATGTGGGTAGGAAAACTGTCCTCCCCCGCCCCACCCCACATTCCTGTATGTAGCTCACTGGCTTTGAAATCTGACAGGCCTAGGATTGGAGTTGAGCTCTTCTGCCATTAATCCTGTGACCCTCGCAAGCCAGTCATTTGTCCTCACCTAGCCTCAGTTCTGCACCTGAGAAGATTGGGAGGCCGTGCAGCACAGCGAAGCCAGCTTGGGCTTCCTGGATGGGTAAACCTGGGTTCAAATCCTCACTCCATGCTCCTCTAGCTTGGTGGACTTGGGTGAGTCACTGCTTTGCTGTGAGCCTCAGGGTCCTCATAGGCACAGATGGTGGGGGTGACACATAGCAAACCTCCATAAATGCAGCTACCACTTAGGGGCAGGAATCCTTATCTTGTGTGTAAGCTGAAAGGGCTCTGATCTCGGGTCCCTGTCAGAGGGCACCCAGAGCTGAGACTGGCATTGAGGAAAAGAGTCTGTCCTTCCTTGAAGAAATACTCCCCAATCTTACCTTCCAGTGAATACAAAGGCTTGTACTTCCCACACTGATTGCATCCATGACCCAGTGACGCCCGCTTCCTTCACTTCAGCTAGCTGACTCTTAATTTTCCTTTGAGTCTCAGCTCCTACAAAGCACATCTAGAGGCCCAGTGGTATAGACTGAGGTCTGCATCCCCCAAAATTCATATGTTAACTCCTAACTCCCAAGGTGATGGTATTAGGAGGTGGTGAGGTCATGAGGGCAGAGCCCTCATACATGGGATTAGTGCCCTTATGAAAGAGACTCCAGAGAGCTCCCTCACCTCTTCTGCCATGAGGACACAGCAAAAAGACGGCCATCTATGAACCAGGAAGCAGGCCTTCACCACACACTGAATCTGCTGGCACCTTGATCTTGGACTTCTCAGGCTCCAGGACTATGAGAAATAAATTTCTGCTGTTTACAAGAAACCTAGTCTATGGCACTTGGTTATAGCAGCCTGAATGGATCAAGGTGCCCACAGTGAAAGGTTCCCCCTGAGGTTCCCCAGGGTGACACGATCACCCCATTACAGGTGTCCTCTTCTGCTCTCCCGTAGCACCTGGAGCACCTCTGCCATGACACTTTTCACATTGCACGGTCCTTGTGCATTCCTGGCAGCTTTAGGAGGACAAGGGCTGTGTCTTTCTCTGAATGTCAACTCCTAGCCCAGGGGCTGGCACTGAATATGGCTTGGGGAATGTCTATTGATTGAACAATGACCTTTGAGACAATTAGGGCAAGAAGGATAATCAAAAACTCGGGAGTGAGGAGTTTCTAACATACAGAGCTACACCTGCTTGGAGGATCGCTGCAGGTAGTAAGTAGTGCTCCTGATGGACGTGGGCTACGCCTGCAAACAGAACAAGAGTTTGAGGATCCCTGACCTAACTGATAAAAGAAAGGAAGTCCTGACCAGCACAGGTTAGTCCGTGAAATTAGCACAGGGCTCTTGGGTGGTATGTGGGGCCTCTGGGTGGGAACAGGGCTCTGCAGGAAGGTGCAGGGGTCTTGAAGGAGGCCACACACAGCTGACCCTAAATGTCTCCCCAGACAGCCCCTTAGCCTTAGGGCCCCTTAGGGCTACCTGGGTGCCCTGGGGACAGCGTTGCTGCTGCCGGGCCTGTTGCAGAATAGAAGGAGCAGACACTGGAAGGACACACACTGTCATATTTCTGTCATTTTGGCCTGTCCTGCAGGACTTTTGCTTACTGGGAATTATAGCTCAAGAGGGTGGATTTCAAAGAAGGAAGTGAGTCTCAGATCAGAAGCAACTTGAGAAGACAATCTATATATCTACAAGTAGAAGCCCCTCCTCCTCTCCAGCCCCTCTCTCTTCCCTCTTTCTCATCTTGTGAAATAAGCCATAATTTATTTCAATAAAATTTCTATAGGTTTGCAACAGACCCTTTCTTTGTCTTTCCTCTAATTTAATTTTTCTTCCCCTGGCAACCAAAATGCCTGGATTTAAAAAACCATTATCACCAGGCTACAAACTAAAAAACTGAGGTACTAAGAAATTAAATAATCTGTCCGATGCCATGAACTGGTAAGCGGCCAGGTAGGGATTCAAGCTCTGTCCTTCCTGGTTCCAGAAGCCATTCTCTGTACCCTGAATCATGCCAAGACATTCTTCAGGGCCTCTACAAATATTTCTGCATGTGTTTTGCCTATAAGAAAATTTGTTTGTAAAACATGTGCTGGATTGAAACAATGCATCTGTAGGAAATACTCACTGCAAAGACCAAAATGACAGCCCTCTCCTGGCAGTAATAGTAATCATAATAACAGCTAACATCTATTAAGCATTTACTATGTGCCAAGTACTGTGCTAAACACTTTAACGTTTTTAATTGAGGACCCTGAGCCCCAGAGAGGCTGTGTGCTTATACAAGGCCTCAGAGCTAGTAAGAAAAAGCTCTATGGTTCAAAGCCAGCTCTCTCCAAACTTGACCCCTCACTGAACAGAAACAAATGCTCCAGTGCAGACAAGACCATCTGACACCTTAAGGAGGCAGTGGTCGCCTCTCTGCAGCCATCACTGCAATTCATAACAGGGAGGGGGCATCTAAGGGAATGTCAGGATATAAAAATTGTGAACTTTTCACTAAACGTCTGAAGCCCAAGTAGTGAGATGGGTTTTTGGTGCAAACTAAGATGCTGACAGGTTCGGCCGTGAGTGTTGTCCTCTGAGGTTTTCCTTCCTCGAGCTTGGCACCAGCAACGCCCTGTGATTTATGCTTCAGAGTCACACAGAGCTTGCAGGCACCAACCCTGCGGTAGCAAAGAAAATGGATGGACTGCTCTGGGATGTTTTCCCTGCACGCACCACCTTCCCTTAAAAGGCGTCCAACGTCTATACAGTTCTGACAGGAGGGCAGAACTAAATCACGCTGGGCCTCTCTTCCCCCTTATATGGTCAAGTATTACAATGGCATCCTCCCTTCTAATTTATGAAGCAAAAGAGTGGAGGAATGTCGATCAGGAGATGGGGGATGCTTCACCACAGAGAAGATACAAAGCTCATCTGGCTGGCAAATGACTTACGAGACCAAGTGGAACAGAACGCATAGTTGCTGAGTTGATTTTTTTAAAAAAACCCTGAAGAATAAACACTTTTTTTCCTCTCTCGAATATCAACATTTTACAAAGCCAAAGAATATGCAAAGCTCCCCACCCCCCATATTAGAGAAAGTGAAAAATAAAGCAAGAATGAAAGCCCGTAGACTTTATCCTTCATAAATTTACCCCCACCCTACACACATACACACACACGCATACACAACCGATTAGGCATCTGAAAAGAAAAGACAACTTCATTTGAAACAGAACGCAGAAATAAGACAGAAGACCACTACACAGAGTTCTTATCTCTACAGGGCCTTGGCCATATTGCAAGAGGCTCTAAACCAAGGTTCCCCATCCAATCTCTGTCCTAATATTGGAACCACAAATACAAGAGGGTCTATCAAGTAAGACCATATGGGAAAGTGTTTTGTACACTGTAAATCATATAATATCCACAGTTATTTCAAACAGTGTGGTAATGGCCTCCTGGAATTATTTTTTAAATTACTATTTATTATTTTATTTAACACACAAATGGGTTTCTTGGATTTAACCAAGTATAAGTTATGCCATTATTTAAACTATTTTCATCCTTGCTCTAATTCACTTTCATTTAGTCAGGACTCTGAATTTATTTGGAGTACATGCTGGGCCAAATGACCAAACTCTTCTATTCTGCCTCAAAAAGCCAAGGAACACTTGGCATCTGCTCTATGTTTCAACGGCACATCACACAAGCTAGTGGACAGAGAAAAAAATCAGGTATTTTATGTACATCAAATATATCCCTTCACCATTTCAAACTACATATGTGCAAGGAGCACCTTGATGTGAAACTGAATACTTTAAAAAACACTCAGAAACCCCCAGATAGATGGTACAGTACAAACAGCAACATTCAGGAAAACGAGGTACAATGCTGCCTTCAGTGTAACTCCCAAAAGGAGATGTGCTTAATGTGGAAATTTAGCCTGGAAGGAAAACGTCTTAAAAGCAGAAATTTACTAAGTCAGACACTGCTGAGCCCAAATACATGTCTTCACCCAAAAAGATTCTATTTAAAGCCCTCATACAATTCACACAATGAGGAAAGCTCTCAAGGTACTCAGGTGGACTCCCTAAGCTTCAGCTTTGTTGAATGGCTTCACTGGAGTGAGAAAGAGGAGAGAATGCGGGATTCCTGGGTTGTCGTGTCCCAATTCGCAGGCAATGCAGCCCCTGGCTACCCTGGTGTCCACCATTCCAAGCAACCTCACACGGTGTAGGGGGCCTAGCAGGGAGCTTTTGAAGGTTATGCCCAGTTGTTCCACTTTAAACATTAAGTGCCTGCAGCTCCAACTGAGGGGGAGGTTCTCTTCCAGGGACTGGAAACCAAACAGGTGGTGTGCAGGTCTTTAGCCCTTATCACTTGTATTAAGTTTTCCTGACAATGTTGTTTAAAATGCAGATTACTGGGCTCCACTCAGAATGACTGGATCAGAATCTCTGGGGATGGGGCCCTGGAATCTTCATTTTACAAGGATCTCACCTACCTAAACCCCCATAAAATTCTTATGCACTGTAACGTTTGAGAACCACTGCTATAAGCACCAAAAAAAAAAAAATCTCGTTGGGTTTAATACAGGCCTATAGCCAATGAAGGAATTCAGTCATGGTCCTGGCCCGAAAGTATAAGTTTCTTAAGAATTGTAGCAAAAGGGGGTCTTAGGGAACAGCCAGTTCAACCTTTTCAATTTTTAGGTGAGGAAAGTGGACTCCAGGCAGAGTAAATGACTTGCCCTGGGGTCTTAATGCCAGCTTATCACTGAGCCCTGGGGGAGTTCTGGTCCCGGTCTAGTTTCTAGACATTGTTCTTTCTACCATAACATCCACCACCCTACCTTCCCCCTCCCGCACCCCACCTATACCTATCTGCACACCCTCTAAACCTGTTTAATTTAAAATGTAGAGTAACCCACCGTGGTGATGTGGAAGCTGTTGTTTCTACCTGTCCAAAACTCAATCTCTGCCTAAGGAAAGAGAACTTCGGTTTATTTTCGTAGAACTTCTGTCTTATCCACTGCATGTTACTCCAGGTAATCCCCTACTCCCTGGCCAAAGAGTGGGCACATGACTCAACCTAAACCGAGAAGATGCTGAATCTGAGCGAAGTGAAGAAGGGGAAATGTATGAAATCTCTTCCTTGCTCTGGAATGCAATTCTCTAAAGAGATTGTTCACACGTAGTTCCTGCCACCCAGGTTCCTATTATTTTTGAGACCAGCTTTTCCAGTCATTCTGAATTACTCCTCATCCTTCCATCGCATTCCTTTTAAGTAACCTAAAATTGGTCTCATTACTTGCAGCCCATGAACCTTACCTGACCCCTGTTTCTTTATACCATAGCCATAAATGTGCGAGCATTTGATCCAATCCGATGGACAGGGAAGCTGGGGTTAAATCTCTCCCTTTTTGGAAGCAGAGAGGATGTGAGACTTTGCGGCTGGTGGGTGGGGGTGAGGCGGTACTGGAAACGACCACTCTTCCCATTCCAACTAGCTCGGTATTTCTGTCTTTGATCCCAAAACACCCCATCCCCAAACTGAAAAGCTTAAGATACTATCTGTGCAGCAGAAAATAAAAATCGTTGTGAACCCACAATGGCGAAGTGATCCAAATTACTCTCCTAAGTAGTGCCCGTAATGTCAAGATCTGATGCCAAGAAGTGATTGGGCTCTACCACATCTGCACAAGTACACAGATTGTCCTCCCTGTCAGTTTTGGTTTTATCTTTAATGTTCTCTCCCTGGGACAGCACCGTGGTCCCTGACATACACTACATCTGCACGCAATTTCCACATAATAGGAGCAAGGCTCGGTTATTTTAAAGCCACAAGTGCCATTAAAAAGTCTTTCTGCCAAAACCTATATTGCTCTTTTGTTACAAAGCCACACAAATATTTATGTTTTCTGTTTGACTTGGCAGCATGGCAAACTTTCAGACTCTATTGCTCTTGCTTCGAAATGACCGGCTGTTACTTGCAGCAAGTGACCTGCAGGTTACTCGCTATTTACTGTGATTCTCCAAAATAAGCTCTAACTTTTTGGAGGAGAGTCGTTAAAGAGGTCCCTCACTGGTCATTGCTCCAGGGAAGTGGTGCACAACCTGCACAACACATTAGCATTAAGAGGGAAGCTTTAAAATATATTTTAATTTTTTAAATTAACCTACAGCGAAGTTGACTTTTTCCTGTGTTCTGTTTTATGAATTTTGACACATATGTAGATTCATGTAACAAGCACCACAGTCTGGATACAGGACATGGCCATCACTACCAGAAACTCTCTCATGCAGTCACACCTGTCCCCCCACCCCATCCCCTGGCAACCACTGCTCTGTTTTCGTCTCTATAATTTTATCTTTTTGAGCACAATATAAATGGAATCATACAGTATGTGACATTTTGAGTCAGGCTCCTTTCACTCACCAAAATCCCTTGAGGTTCATCCAAGTTGTTGTGTATATCAGTAGTCTTGCCCTATTGCTGAGCAGTATTCCATTGTATGGATATATCATAGCTTGGTCATTATTCACCTGTTGAAGGACTTTAGGTTGTTTCCAGTTTGGAAGCTATTATGAATAGAGCTGCTATAAATATTTATGTAAAGTTTTAATTCTCTAGGGTATAGACATAGGAATGGGATTTCAGGGTCATATGATAAGCGTCTGTTTAACTTTATATGCAATTGACAAACTGTTTTCCAGAGTGGCCTTACATCCCATTTTGCATTCCCACCAGCTCTAGATGACAAGCAGCCTCATCAACACTTGGCATTAGCAGCAATTTCTATTTTTGCAATTCTAATTGTTATGCAGTAATATCTCTTCACTGTTTTAATTTGCATCTCCTAAAGGTTAATGGTGTTGAACATCTTTTCATGTGCTTATTTGGCATCCATATATCCTCTTTGGCGATGTGTCTGTTCAAATCTTTTGCACAATTTTAATTGGCTTGACTGTATCAACTCTTCTAACATCTTGAAAACAGTACACTTTTCCCTATGAATTACTTTAGTACCATTGTCAAAAATCAATTGGCCACATATATTTAGGTCTCTTTCTGGACTCTCTCTTCTGTTCATTGATCTATATGTCTATTCCTTTGCCAATAACACATTGCTTTATAATAATCAGAAAGTGTGATTCCTCTTTCTTCTTCTTTTCAAAATCGTTTTGCCTCTTCTAATTCCTTTGCCTTTGAATATAAATTTTAGAATCAGTTTGTCTATATCTACCAAAATCCTGTGAAAATTTTGACTGGAATTGCATTAAATCTATAAATCAATTTAAAGATAAATGAGGCCTGTAATCCTAGTATTTGGGGAGACTGAGATGGAGGCATCACTTGAGCCCAGGAGTTTGGGACCAGACTTGACAACATAGCGAGGACCCATCTCTACAGAAAAATTTTTAAATTAGCTGGGCATAGTGGTATATGCCTATACCTATAGTCCAGCTACCCAGGAGACTGAGCCAAGAGGATCGCTTGAGCCCAGGAGTTTGAGGTTGCAGTGAACTATGATGATGCCACTGTACTCTAGCCCAGGTGACAGAGACAGACCTTGCCTCAAAAAAAAAAAAAAAAAGATAAATGACATCTTTACTATGTTAAGTCTTCCAATCCATGGACATGGTATTGGAAATATTCATCTGAGTATTCTTTGATTATTTTTATTAATGTTTTGTAGTTTTAAGCATACAGATCATGTATGTGTTTTACTAAATTTATAGGTAAATATTTCATTTTTTGAGCAATTATAAATAGTATTGTTTTTTTCATTTTAATTTCCAACTGAACATTAATAGTATATAGAAATACAATTGACTTTTGAGTATCGACTTCATATCCTCTGGCCTTCCTTTATTAGTTATAGGATTTTTTGTGTGGATTACTAGGGATTTTCTATGTAGACAATCATGTTATTTGTGAATAGAAACCATTTTATTTCTTTCTTTCCACTTTCCATGCTTTTTAATTCATTTTCTTGACTTATTTCACTGGCTAGGACTTCCAGAACAATGTTAAATAGCAGTAGAGAGAGTGGACATCCTTGCTTTGTTCTTGATCTTAAGGTGAAAGTGTACAGTCTTTCACTATTAAATATGATTTTATTGTAGGTTTTCTGTAGATGCTCTTCATTTGTCTGAAGAAGTTATCTTCTATTCCTAGTTTGAATGGATGTTGAATTTTTGTCAAATGATTTTGTATCTCAATTAATGATTATGTAATTTTTCTTCTTAAACTGCTAATAAAGTGGATTATACTGATTAATTTTAAATATTAAATCAGACTCATATTCCCAGGATAAATCCCAGTGATTTTTCTTTTTATGTATTGTTGGCTGCATTACATTAATATTTTGTTATGGATTTTTACATCTATGTTTATGAGAGATACTGGTTTTCATTTTCCCTTTTTTATTCTATCTTTGTCTGGTTTTACGGTCAGGCAATGGTAGTCTCATAAAATGTGCTGGAAATTTTCCATTTTTTTCTTTTTTCTGGAAGAGATTATGTAGAAATTTTTTTAATGTTTGGAATAATTCATCGGTGCATCTATTTGCACTTGGATGTTTCTTTTTTTGGAAGGTTTTAAAGTATGGAGTCAATTTATTTAATAGTCATAGAAATATTCAAATTATTTCATCTTGGGTAAGTCTTGATAATTTCTGTTTATCAAGGAACTGGCCCATTTTATGTAAGCTAGTAAATTTATTCACGGAGAGTTGTTTGTAGTGCCCCCTTATTATCTTTTTAATGTATAAAGGGTCTGTAGTGATATTTTCCTTCCTGATATTCATAATTTGTGTCTTCTCTCTTCTTTTTGTCAGTCTTGCCACAGGTTTCTCATTTTTATTGATTTTTTTTCCTCAAACAACCAGATTTTGTTTTTATTGGGTTTTTAAAATTGTTTTCCATATCATTAATTTCTACTTTTATTTTTATTCATTTTTTCCTTGAGCTTATTTTGTTCTCTTTTTTCTAGTTTATTAAAATGGAAGCATAGCTATTAACTTGAAGCCTTTTCTCCCTCTCCTTTTTTTTAAACAACAGAAATTTATTTGCTCACAGTTCCAGAGGCAAGAAGTCTGAGATCAGGGCATCAACAAAAGTGGTTTCCTCTGAGGCCCCTCTCCTTGACCTGCAGATGGCTGTCTTCTCCCTGTGTCTTCATATGGTCTTCCCATTGTATCTCTCTTTTTAATATAAGTACTTAATGTTTATATTAGGTTATTAAGTGTGAAATGTCCAATTTCCTTAAGTACTAAGTTTGACAGTCACTATCTCTGACATTTCACTTTGACACTTCTTGTTTTATTTTTATTGTGAAAGTGCATCCTCAGTCTTTCAAATGTATGTTGTGGCTTGGGATTATCTTTCAAATTTTTTTTTAGAGCAATTTTTGTGAAACCATGGATAAGTCAAAAATTCATGTTATTTTCTAATATGACTTCTGTCGTGGAACCAATGCAGCAGAGATAGCTAAAAATATCAACAAAGTGTTTGGGAAGGATGTAGCTAATGCACAGTACATCAATGGTTTGAGAAGTTCTGTTCTGGTGATTTAATCTTGAAAATGAGCCACATGGGTGACCTGAGAGCAAGGTGGAAAATGAGCTGAAAGCTGTAGTGGAAGCAAATCCATCTCAACCTACAGTGTAAATTAGCAGCAAGGTGCGACATTACTATTCCAACAATATTCAACCATTGGAAACAAATCAGCAAGGTAAAGAAGCTGGATAGACGGGTTCTGCATGAATTAAATGAGCATCAGCAGAGAAATCATCTCGAAGCTTTCTTTTCTTTTTTTTTATTTCAGAATATTACAGGGGTACAAATGTTTTGGCCACACAGATTATTTTTGTACAGTTTGAGTCAAGAGTTTAAGTGTGAGATGTGGTAGCTTGTCTTTGTTTGCTGTCACAACATAAAGGCAAACCGTTTCTACACTGTATTGCTACATGTAATGAAAAATGAATTCTTTTTGACAATGGCAAGCATTCACACACTGGTTGGATAAAGATGAAGTGCTGAAACACAGTCCAAAACCCAATATTCATCAAAATAAGCTAATAATGTCTGTTTGGTGGTCCATTGCTGGTAACAGCCACTACGGCTTCATGAAACCTGGCCAATAAATTACAGCGGATGTCTATTGCAACCAACTGGATGAAATGATGACGATGCTTGAGAATAAGCAGCCGAGATTAGTGAATAAAGACAGGCCGATCCTCTTGCAAGACAATGCTTGATCACATGTCCTACAAACAACACTGCTCAAATTACAGAGGTTGGCCTGGGAAGTTCTCTTGTCATCTACCATATTCACCAGACCTTGCACCAACTGACTACCACTTCTTCCAGGCTTTGGACCACTTCTTGCAAGGAAAAATATTCAATTCTCAATAAGCTGTGGAAAAAGCCTTCCATGATTTCATCAACACTTGCTCTCCAGGCTTCTTCAATGCTGGCACAAACGAGCTACCATTAAGATGGCAAACTGTATTGATAGTTTAGGCACATACTTTGATTAATTGTACTGTTTCTTGTTTGAGATATAGTAATCTACACTTTTTGATTCTTATCTGCATCCCACAAATTTTGATGCTTTTTCATTTAGTTCAAAATATTTTTTAATTTTCATTGAAACTTTTTCTTTGATGGATTATTAAGAGGGATAGTATTTAATTTCCAAGTGCTCAGAGAAGTCCCTGTTATCTTTCTGTCATTAATTTTTGGTCTAATTCTATTATGGTCAGGAGACATACTTTGCATGATTTCAATTCTTTCTCATTTTGTTATTTTTTGTTTATTTGTTTTAATGACCCAGGATATGGTCTACCTTCATTGGTGAATGTTCCATACATTTGAAATGAAAATGTATTCTGCAGGTGGTTGGAGAATTCTATAAATATCAATCAAATCCAGTTGGTTGATGGTGTCGTTCAGTACTTCCATATCTTGACAATTTTATGTCTAATCTGTTTGTTTCTGTCTGTTCTGTAAGTTTTTTACAGAGGACTATTGATATCTCCAATCACAATTGTAGATTTGTCTATTTCTCTTTTCTGTTCCACCAATTTTTGCTTCACGTACTTTGAAACTCTTTTATTACAAGCATATATATTTAAGATTGTTATGTCTTTTGGGTAAATAGACCCAACAAAATTTCAGCTTTCAAAGACTTTGAAGTGCAGTCCAGTTCTCAAAATTTCTGTATACTGTTTAGGGCCAGGTCCATGCAGGCCCAGCTCAGCGGTGAGTTTCTACAAAACCTTAAAGGTCATTTTCCCTAATTTCACCCTCTCCTTGATAACCCTGATACTTTCCAGCTTCCCTGGAGCTCTTTTTGCTACTCTGACCAAAAAGTTGGGGCTTTATTTACTATGTTCTGTCACGTGCTTCCCACATCTGCCCCTGTTTGAGGAGAAGTGTTGTCAAGCAGTGGGAAGACAGAAGAAAAAAAGGCAATGGTAGAACCATCACTACTTCAAGAGGAGAGGAAGGTTTTTCCTCCCTCCAAGTTGTAGGCTCCTATTGGCTGCCTTCCTATTATTGCCTTGGATTTCTTGGGATTTTTGTTACAGAGAATGGAGAAAAGGAAAGAAAAACATTTTCAAATGAGGAATTCCCCCCACCGCTCCCACCCAGACTCTGTCTCTGACTATAAGTTTCCTTAAGCCAGAACTAGAGGACTTCTGCAGTTTTCTCTGTCTGTTCTCATGCCTACTTCGAGTTTGCAGGCTATGTTGAGCTGAAGCTGAAGAATATTGAACACACACAAAAGGAAAACTCATCACCAGTGTAGTTGCATTCTAAATTCTTGCCTTCTTCTGTCTGCTACTGTATACTTTTCGGAGTCCTCAAATAGCTGTTCCATACATCCTGTCTAGACTTCATAGCTGCATGCAATGGGAGAGACAGGGGCTGAAGTGCGCTTATTCCATTTTACTCAAAATCAGGACTAAGATGGAAGTTTTTTCAACATTCAGATTCCCTGGCTCCACTCTGGACTTACTTAATCTTAAAGTGGAGCTGGGAAGTGAGCAATAAAAGACAGATTTTTAGAAAGCTCCATAGGAAATGTTGATACACACCTACAGTTGAGAGTCACTCCTCAGAATATGGTCAAGCAGCCACAACTGCTCAGATTCTACCCCAGCTCATTCCAGTAATAGCTAAAGTTTAAGAACTCTGGGTTCTTAATCAGAGATTAAATGGTTCCATGGCCCAAGCACATGATGTGTGAGTAAAGCATCCAGTTGCATACAAGATGCTAGACAGTGATGGAAATGATGGTGAACTGGAGAGCCTGTGTCTGCTGGGAGCAGCCTCCACTCAGCTCCAGACAATTATTGCCATGGGGAAACATAGGCCTAGTAGTACCAGAACTGCAATTTTTCAATAACATCACAATAATCTAAATGTTTATTTATTATGAAAAATAAAATTAATACCACACCATGGTACCTTAACTATAAGTAGTAATAATTTCTGATGTGCAGTCCCTCTGGTTAGGATCCCACATCTCAGAAAGACCAGATCAAAATTTTCACACTTTTGGCTAATAGTGAACAAAATGACTTACAAATAATCTTTCACATGGTAGATCTAAAAATATCCTATCAATGCAAAAATTCTAAACCATATCTGTATTGGTTTGAACAGATTCCAAATCTTCACACTGATGTTTGTGTTAAACCACGATTGTTTCCTTGAGGGTCTCTTAGGAACTGGCGAGTAGTATATTTTGTAGAGGATCGTCCCAGACATTTGCAGACATGTTTAGTTAAGTACAGTAAAAAGTAAAATCCCTATCGTCCTACCTTCCCCTACTTTTGGCCCTAAGCCCTCAATAAGCACAAGGTTGAGAGAAACCAAACCAACATTTTTCCCAACCTCTTCATTTTATTTATGTATTTGATTTTTACAAGGTTCAGGAGCAAAATGTGGCCTTTAAACAAAAAATCACTATCACATGAGTGCTATATCTGACTTGGAACTCGATTAAAACCAAATCTGTTCATTGGCCAACAGGTCAAATGTCCCCTGTCCAAGTACTGGGGAACATTTAAGAGCACGCATAAACACATAGCCATCAAACTGACCTGAATCGTACAAAACAAACAAAATCTGGCCCAAATGGGAGTTTGCTCAGTAGTGGCTCTCAGCTTTCAAAAAGATGTAAAAGAAAAATTCACAGTTTGAGTGTTTCAAAAAAAAGTCTTCCAGGGGGTTAATGCATTTGTTTATTAATCAAAGCTAAATCATAAGGAATTTAAATTGGCTCTGCTCTTGACAATCTTTTCAAGACCAGATTTTCATGAAAGCCTTAAATAATTCTCTGAACTTGGACAACATCAATTTGTAAATGTTAAGACTCACAGGACACTGGTGCTCAGAGGTCCTCTCTTCCACCGCTCCCATTTCACACAGAAGTGAAGAAGCAACTTGCCCAAAGTGCACAACTAGATAGCAACAGAATCCAGATCCAAGCCACGTATTTTGGGGCAAAGGTTTTTTCTTTAGGGGGCAGGGGAGTAGCAGCAGCAATTAAAATTTTGAATACACACTCTCTTTGGTCTAGAAATTACAATTTTAGAAATCAACAGTATAGAAATACTAAGGCAAGCGTGCAAAAATAATATAGGCCAGGATATTCACTGCACTATTATATGAAGAGTAAAAAATTGGAGGCAACCTATATGTCTAACAACAGGGGAATTATTGTGTACAGGATTCCATCATCGTGTGATTGAATAAAACAGCTGCTAAAAAAGAATACAGTATATTTAAACACTGTGACATAGATATTCATAACAAACTATATAGGGAAAAATTGAATTTCAGATTGATGAGTAAATATGACCTCATTTTGTTTGTTTAAAAAACAAATTAACGCTCTGTGTGTGTACGCACACGCACATGCGTGCACACACATATGCACATGCCATGACTGGAAGGCATCCCTGTTAATAGTGGTTATGTATAGGAAGAGAGATTTTTAAAAACAAAAAGTAACACAAGAAAAAGAGCCCTGAAAGAATAATAAAATAACCCAACTTTCCTAAAGCATACTGCATGCAAAAGTCTGCTGATCTGCAAACAACTGACGTAAGTAGTGGGAGCTCCCAGGGATAGATTGGACAGAGGCTTTGGCTCTGCATTGATCTCCATCCGGCCAGCCTCGCCCCTGCTCTCTTCTATGCTGTGGAATATTATGTTCTCTCCATCTTACAGAAAGTTCTGTTCAAACCCAAGTTCACTCTCCCCAGCAATCCCCTTCCAGCCCACTGCCTCCTTTAGCTGCTCCTAAAGGGAAATTCTGGAAAACCTCAGCACAGGGTCCTGGCAAATCTATCATCCTTATAAGATGGAATAGACTCCGACTCTTAAAAGTGTGTTTCGTCCCTCTAGCTGTTACAATTCTAGAAGAAGACTGTAAATTTATTATCTGAGGTTTCTCTGAGCACACACTCCATTGCCGTGGGCTTAAAAACCGTGGACAGGTTGCCTCCTTTGGAAAGTGTAATGTAAGCTAAGTAAAGCAATAACTTTAATAGCTGCATTAAATCCTTGCGTTCTTTGTAAAAATGCTTTCATTACAGAGACAGAATTTATTATAATATTACTTGAGTATTACCAGCTTCATTCTGAACCCCTCACGCCTCCACTTCCCAATAAAAAAATGTTGTCTTCTCCCCTTTGCACCCTCTAAAGAGACTTTGTCTTGCTAACTTGATTCCTGGGTTCCTGTGATGCAGAATCAAGAGAATGGGAAGAAAGAGGTAAGACTAGAAAGACAGAATCCCAGAGCTGAGAAAAACTGAGATTGTAGGGGAGTCATGGGAAGGAGAAAGCGGAGAACAGGGGCTCTGGGCGGGCCCAGCAACAGGGAAATGGGAGAGCAGGGGAAGGAGAATCCTACGCAATGTGGCTAGGATCTGTAAATTGGATCTCCTTTAATGTGTTCTGAGGACTGCAAGCAAAACTTAGAATTCCTTTTCATTTGTTTTTGGTTGTGTCTTTGAAAGTCACATTGCCCTGAGACTTGGCCACATAAGGCCCAGGATTTATTCAGGTTATAATATAACATAGGGAAAAAGGCAGGTATGATACCCATAAAATTGTCTTTACAAGAGACCAAGGAGTAAAACTGGTGCCTGAGGATTATTTATTAGGAAAATGTAAATAGTTCATGCATATTATGATGATTATTCTAATTTCAAAAGACAACTTAAATTCAAAGAAAGAATTAAGAAAATAACCTTCTAATTTGAAAAGAACGATCACCTGAAATTTTTAAACTTTGTTGGTCTTTGTTTTTGATCATAAAAGTAACAAGATCTGGAAAACTAAAGTATATACACTTAGAGGTATGGAAGAGGAAACCCTTCATAGGAGAAAGTTGAAGTCTCTTTTACACCTGGAAAAAATGGCTGTGAGACTCCAAATTCAAAAGAATATCCAGGGAAATCTGATTCCAAAAAAGTTGATGGATGAGTTTAATATCCTTGGGCCTGGAGAAAATTAGGATTAAATAGGAAATAAGAAAATGAGAAAGTCAGTGACAAAAGTACAAGGATTTACATAAATGCTCCTCTAATTTTGCTGTAAATGATTTACCTTTTATGTTAATGATATAATTACAACCGATGATTCATCTGTTTAAGTTGAGTTTATTTTAGTAGAATAAACATTCTGGAAAGGAAAAGCATGAAATGCACTCATTCAGTTACCCATGAGACACAGGCTGGTTAGGCCCCAAGGCCATAGCTCACATACATCTACTGCAAGCACAAGAATTGGGAAATAAAACAAAGCAGAAACAGCCACTCTCAGCTGGGCTGGAAAACTCAACCTGCAGAATGATGACAAATATCCCATGGTTAAATTTCAAAACCAGAGAAGACAAAAGGAAACTATGTCTTTCCAAAAGTATTAATTTTGAGAGCTGTTTCAAAAATATATGTTTAGTTTTCAGGATGTTTCTATATTTCAAATGATATATCTGAAGACAGCAACAGAATTTTTTAAACTAGGTTTTGCGTTCCAAACAAACGCAAAGGTGTTAAACCCCAAGGTGTTAAGAAAATAAAGCAAACAATAGCCAATAGTATCGCTCAGACACTCAAACACTGTTCTTTCTTCCAGCGACATAAAAACTGAGTCTTATTCAAGATTACTGGCATTCTTCCCTGTGCAACAGAGGGCTGTGAGGTTCAAGTCCATACATGGCTGTTGTTCAAAGTGTGAGCACGGAAGATAGGATAAAAAGAAACTCTTAAATTGCAACAATGGAAATTATCTCTAAGAAAGATTTCCATACAGTGATTACTGTTAAACTCCAGGAAGGAGGCCTGAGAAAAACTGTGGCATGTTCTTCTCCAGATGTCGGGACAAAAAGAATGAGTGATTTTTAATCCAAAACAGTGCAATTGGTAGGAACAAATGAAAAATTGCAAAGCAGGAAATTTGTCACCACATATTATACTATTAATATTTCATTCCAAAATAAATTTGTTTAATTTAACTCGAGTTTTTGTCTTTTGAAGGATATAAGAGCAATAAATACTTCTTGAAGGGAGAGTATTAATTGGAAGTTTGGATTGACTGTAAGTTTTTGTTTTATAAACTTTGTGTTAGTGATAAATACAATTAAGTAGTATCATTCTACTGCTTTAGAATCTAGATTGATTTTTTGGTTGGTTGATTGGTTGATTGGTTTGATTATTTTTAACATTTGATTGTATTTACTGATCTAGCAATGCAAGAAAAAAGTCAACTTCCCACAGGAGGCATGCATCTAATTTAATTAATAGAACTCTGCCCCATAGCAGAGGCAGAGAATTAATATTTTCTTGAGATTTTTATGGCAATAATGGTAACTAATGCATACTAAAAGTGTATTACGTGCTAGGACCTATTCTAAGTGCTCTAGGATTTTACTTCATATAATACTTATAACAAAACAGGTATAATCCTTATAACTTGGTACCATACCTAGAGTAGACACTATAAGAATTTCATCCATATACCTTGGACCACTAGAAGAATCCAAACCAAGATCATTTTCATCTCCATTTTGCAGATAAGGAAAACAAAGGACAGAAAGGTTAAAAGACTTGTCCAAGCTCACCCAACTGGTAAGCAACAGGATTGACACTGGAACCCAGCACTGCACCATCAATACCCCTCCCCAACTGTGTAGCAATAATTTTTGTGCATAAAATCTGAGTTATGGGGAGCATTCTTCAAAACGCAAATACTCACAGAAATTCCATAAGTTTCACTGGATGTATGTGCACACGAAATTGCAGAATTTCAGGGCCAGCGGGTCTCCTGCAGCTGCTCTGAATTAATATTAAGAACCATCATTAAGACATGAGAAGCACAGAGCAGAGTTTTCTCCAACAGGCACTCCTGGAAATCCTGATTCCGTGCAGAATCACAAACCCCAGATATATATTTCCATACTCCTGACAGGCTATTAGCTTGCAGCTGAAACACAAGATGTGATCTTGGCTCAGGGGAAACAGGCATTAGCATGCCTGCCTGAAAGCCAGTCAACAGAAGCAAAGAAAAGAAAAGAAATATAGGCACTTTTGAAATAGGAGCTGAAATAAAAAAGTTTGAATTTGATCATCAATATAAATTTGGGGTAATGAAATCATCTATAGGTAGCCAAAAATAAATCGAATACTTCCCAAACCCCTAACTGTATGTGCACACGTAAAATTGCACCAATAACCCGTGCAACGCTTCTGTGCTAGATCCATCTCCCAGGTGACACTTAAAACTTACATGTCATTAATACTCTATCTAAAACACAGAAAATGTGCTTGGTCACAGAAATGATCATTGATTAAGGGCAATCTTGGGCAGATATTTTTCTGGTCAAATTAAAACAAATAATAAATATTATCAAATTGAGTTTCATCTGTGTTCAAATGCATTTGTTTTCACTAAACTGGACAGATGATTATACCATAGTGCACACCTGAAAAGTGTGTAATTTTTAGCCAACTTTGGAGAATTCTTTAACAGAGTATTGTTAAAGGAAAACCACAGCATTCTAACTCATAAAGAGAAATCTGAGTCTTTGCTCAATAGTACAATGCTCAACATAAAACAATCTGGGGTCTAAGACACTTGTCAGAGTTATCTGAGGCTTTCCCCAGAAAACAGTGATTAGAAGCATAGAGCAGAGCTGCCTTCTTTGACAATCTCTGTCCACAGCATTCAAGCTAAGCCAACACTACAAGAGGCTTCACGGTAAACCTAAGATTGGTTTTTAGCCAGCTTTCAATAAATTACACAAACTTCCAAGGAACTGGTTGCAAAACAACTCGGAGCCCGAGGCCAAGGAAAACTTTCTACACCCCTTTTCAGAACTATTTGCTCAATTTCTGCTCCCTTTATCAAATTTTCCAGCAACAGACAAGTGGGAAACATATCACGTTTAGACACATTTGTTCATATACATGTCAAAAGCCCAGAACTCGATTTTTTCCTGAGTTGCCCGAAGACACCCCACTCCCCCCAGCATCCATACCCACAGCAGGTGGCCTTACGGTGCTGGACAGGATCAAACAAGGATTTTCTGCTCCAGAGGGGATTTGGAAACCCTCCCCAGCCCTGCTGTGCCAAGGAACTCTGCTTTCACATCCTGCCTCTTGCAACAGAGCTTGAGGTTCTTTGACACAGGATATGGTTATCAAACAACATAGGAGAGGCCCCTTCTGTCATCTCCATCTCTGTAACAAGATCTGTGTTACAGAATGACAGATATTAGCGGGTGGATGATTAAAATATTTGAGCAGAGCAAGGGCCTTCCCTGCAATCACATTACATGGGACAAGGTCAGCTCCATCCTTGAACCCCTTCTCAAGGAATTCAGATTCAAGATTAAAGTCTCCCACTGCCAGCGGGGGCTCTGCGTGCTAGGCCGATGAGGCCACCTCTGTCTTCTGCCTCTCCGTCTCCAGTTTCTAGCACAGTGCCTGACATTTTTAATAACTCTTTGATGAATGAATGTTTTGGCAAGTCAGGTGAGTACAAGGAGTCTATCATGTATTAGCCATCTGCTCAGTTTATTTCCATTGAACAATCACTCATTGAGTTCTTGTGACAAGCCAGGCCATGCTAGGATGCAAAGATGATTAAGGCACAGCCTTGACGTGAAGGACCTTGCAGTCTAGGGGGAGGCCTCACAGTGGTTCTCATAGAGTCTGAAGATGGTAATATGGCCACCAAATGTAGATCATGAATCTTGCTGGCTGCCTTCAAAAAGGCATTTGAGCACTCTGCGACATTCTAGGAAAGTTACCAAAGGGAGAGGCATTTGGATGAAGTGAAAAGCTCAAAAGACAGTATAGATAAAAAATGTTCATTCACTTTGACTCCATAATCTCTCTTCTGGAACTAGTCCTAGAGAAATCGATCAAAAAAGGAAAAAGAGAAAAAAGCCTAAATGTACAAAAATGTTTAACACTGCACTATTATAATAGGGAACAACTGTAAACATTTTTAGTGTATATCAATAGAGAAAAAACTAATTAATTATAGCACAACCATAACATTATATATAAAAAATAGAACACAAGTTTGTATAGGATACTGTGATCGGATCTCTCTCCCCCTCCCCCTCTATACACACACACACACACACACACACACGAACATATACGAGGGCTGTCCAGACAGTATCCAGTCATGTAACCGTTCTCATTATATTAACAATGGCTGGATACTGTCCGGACAGCCCCCATGCATATATATGAAAAAAAGATCAGAAAGGAGCTAAAAACAGTTACATGCATGTGTAAAGAACCTGAAGGTTACAAGTTTCTTTAAAACACTTTTTACTGGATACTCACAAGAACCTTGGAAACAGGCAGTATGATCATGATATCCTCGTTTTTATTTTAATGCATGAGGAATTGGGATTTAGGAGGAGAAATGACTTGTTCAAGGTCAGAGTAAAAAACTTAAACACAAGAAAGACATCTGATCTCAAATTCCTTCTTTCCATTATTTCTCTGCCTCTGAAGAATGAAAATGGTTGCTTGACAACTTCTGCAAGTTTTTAATCATCCATATACATCTTTGATTTAAAGTGCTTTTAATGGTAAATTTAATTTTAAAAACATATAGCTAGAGTATAACAAAGAGGTTTCACACATCAGCTAACAACCACCACCACCACCACTACAATGATAAACTTAGCTAAGAATCCAGGTGTCTCTTCTATCTAAAATTGCAAGCAACTACCGCATACTCTCACTTGTAAGTGGGAGCTAGACAGTGTGGACACATGGGAGCAGAGTGCAGAACGATGGACAATGGAAATTGAGTGGTGGGGGGTTGGGGGGTTAGATAATGGGAAATTTCTTGGTGGGTACCACGTGTGTCGCTCCAGCAATGAATGCGCTAAAAGCCCTGACTTCACCGCCATGTAATATATCAATGGAGCAAAATTGCACTTGTACCTCAGGAATATATACAAATAAAAATTTTAAAAAAATAAATGACAGGAAAATGTGAAACCTAGTCTGCTTTCAATACATATTCATTTTGATTTCAGTTATAGAAAACCACTTTGAGCATCCCTTGTTGCTTTTGTGTCCTGATTTTACTTACAGTGAAAATCAAAATAGTGCATTAATTTATTAATCAATAAAAATGAATAAGGTGTTGTTATACTGTTTGGCCAATGAACACAATTGTTTCAAGATGGTTTCCCTCCCACATGCCAAGCAAGAAACACACAAACAAAAACCATTCACTCAAAATATCCAGCATCTGACCTATTCTGGATTAAAGATATTTCTGGAATGTAGGTATCTCCACTACAAAATAGGACAACATTTAGGATTTGATCCAAACCCAACATCCTCTGAGAGTATTCTCTTGGGTTTTGTATATAAGGAACATACTAGAAGATGCATATTTGTGAAATTTTAATCTACCTCCTCAAGGTTCATAAACCACTGAGAGCCTCCACATCTCTGCATCACCAGCAACAGCACCTTGGGAATCTCCACCGCCCTTCCCATGCTCCCCACCCCACCCTCTCCGCCATTCATGGGGACTGGTCAACATGGGACGTGCTGCCATCCTTTGAAAACAATTCAGCTGCTTGGATGTTTCTACTTTGCCATCAAAGGAGCTGCCTCTCCTGCCTTCCTCTTGCTCTCTTTGATAACTCTGACTTGTTTCCAAATTTGTTTTTTTTTTCCTTGCCAAGGTACAGAAAACAATAAAGAAGTGACCTAGACTAGAAAAAGCATACAGAAAAATCCCTAAAAAGATCCCCCATTATAATTCTCTAATTAATTATTTATCTCAAAATAAGAAATTTCTTTTTTAATAAATAGCAAATGAATAGCTAGAGGGTTACACCAAATTTGCCTTAGTAGAAATCTGTTTAATCATATAATTGTATTAATTTCAGAGAAAGGAGAAAGGAGGTCAGTTTGGGACACTGAAAGACAGGTCTGAGTAGGAAAGGCAACCTGAAATCATAGAGTCAGATTTTGCATGGGTTCTTTAAAATCAAACAGTGCAACCTCCCTCCTAATACAAAATCCTTCCTGTGAAATCTGTGACAATGGATTCAACCAGCTTCTGCGGGGTTTCAAATCTTCTTTTTCAAGGATGTCCATTTAATTCCTTCACAGAGCAGAATTAATAGTTAAAATTTCTCTTGCATTGAGTCAAATTTTGTCTCTCCCTAAAACGTCCACCAACATTTTCTCTCTTATTAAACCCTGAATAAGTCCATTACTATTTATTTAATTATTTACTTACTTACTTAGAGACAGGGTCTCACTCTGTTGCCCAGATTGGAGTGCAGTGGCATGATCATAACTTACTGCAGCCTTGAACTCCTGGGCTCAAATGATCCTCCTGGCTCAGCCTCCCAAGTAGATAGGACTATAGGCGTGTGCCACCATATCTAATTTTTTTTTTTTTTATAGAGACTGGGTGGAAGGAGGTCTCACTATGTTGTCCAGGCTGACCACAAACTCACAATCCTCAAGGATTATGGCTTACACCTGGCCGCACTGCTTTTAGTTTGATGGTTTTGGTTTAAGAAATCCCCTACATGATTTCTAAGCAATGCTAGTGCCCTAAGAGATATTACTGGGTACACCTGGGATGGGAGTTCATTGCTCAAATAAGTTTGGGAAATACTGCATTCTGTAGCCCTTTATTGGAGAATCACAACAACCTGTTAAAGGCTGTGAAAGTGAAGAAGTTACAAAACCTGTTCTATCTTTGTTTATTTCATCCTTTTCCAAACTTATTCTGCTCATGGAACTTCTCTGCCTTGTTTTAGAAAACTCATTAACATTTCTCATGAGTAGTGTTATGGTCTGAATGTTTGTGTTGCCCCAAAATTCATATGTTGAAAACTAATTACCAATAAGATGATTTTAGGAGGTGGGGCCTTTGGGAGGTGATTAGATCATGAGGGAAGAGCCCTGACGAATGGGATTAGTGCCCTTATAAAAAAGGTCCCACACAGCTGTCTTGCCCTTTTCCACTACGTGAGGACACAGCAAGAAGGTGCCGTCTAGGAACCAGGAAACAGCCCCTCATCAGACACCAGATCTGTCAGTTTCTTGATCTTGGACTTCCCAGCCTCTAGAACTGTGAGAAATAAACTTCTGTTGTCTATAAGCCACCCAGTCTATGGAATTTTGTTATAGCGGGACTAAGACAAGTAGCGCTTCAAGAAGCACTTGTGGGGAATGCAAAGGTGAGTCTTGTCTTTTCTGCACTAAACATCCGAGGTTTTGTCAACAGCTCCTCCCAGGAAAAATTCCCAGACTTCACTATTCTTGTTCACCATGAGGTCTGAGGTGTCTGAAGGGCAGATGTGGGTAGGAAGGAGAGAGGAAAGGAGTTCCGAAATAAAGGTAGATGAGAAATGGCCACAGGCTTGTAAAGGAACAGCAGTAGTGACAGCTGGGTGGGTTTGGAAGCAAAGCTCAGCTGCCTCAAATTCTTCCTCATCTAGGTAAATTCTGCCTATATAATACCATCCTGTTTCCCTGTCCACTTCCAGCTCCCTCCATGGCAAGGAGGGAAGAAAGAAAAGAAGGAAGTGGGGCTATGTATATGCACACTACGCTTTTCCCACTCAGAACAACACAGTGCAGTGTTTGGGGGATGTTTCTTATTATTTATGGAATGGAAAAGGGTCTTTAAGGTCCTCAGCCCCTAAAAGAGTGAGAAAAAGAGGGAGGTGAGGAGAGAGGGAGAGATATTGAGAGAGAGACTTTAGGCTTTTTGGTTCATTTCCCAAGGACTGCCGCCGCACGGGAAAAGAAATGACCTGACTGAATCTAATGTCACCTCCCTGTGTCATGTCTGATACTAAGCTCTTCAGTCCTGCTCCTCAGAGCAGTCTCCCTTCAAAGGAGTTTCACCACCAAATTCAGATTCTTAAGGGTTCCTTTATATTTTTGCCTTTGCATGCTACTTTTATATCACTTATTTTCCTATTGGTGTGCTAATTTATTTCCTTTAATTACCACATCAGCATGTTTACCTTTTTACTTTTCTGAATGAGTGGAGGGAAAAAGAGCACCACACAAGGAGAAAATCTCGAGGGTCTGTTTTACTACCAAGAGGTAGGGGCTGGGGACTTTGGCTCCACCATGATCGCTTTCAGCCCCTCCCAATAACATAACTCAACATGAATAAAAACTGAGTGTTTGCTATGTAAGTGGAGTTTCCAGACAATTCACTCACGCCCCTTCCAAAAAGATTGATGCCTAAAACCCCCTTCATAAAAAGTATGAAGCCAATCAAATGTTATTACATTGTTTTAGATCAACAAATCATTTTATTGCTGTTGGAAATTTTTCCTCTTGCTTGGTCTGTCAAAAGTTTGGAAAATTTCAGTATGATCTCTCACCATAGAATTTCTTGCAAAAATTTTTTTTTACATTTAAGAATCATTTCTTTACATATTTTGATGCTGTTATTGGATACATAAATATTCATGAGTTATTTAAAATCAATAAAAGTGATCTTTATTGCTTTATGTAACATTTTATTACCTTGAGATTTTTGCTTTTCTTTTCCTTTTTTCTTTGCTTATCATTTTCTATATAGCTTTGCCTAATTTTTTACTTTTAACTATTTTGAATCACATTGTTTTAGATGTATCTCTTATAAAGAATATAAAGTTAAATTCTATATTATCTTCCTTCTCTACAAATTGTTCTACCCATGTCTTAATCTAATATCCATCTTTAAAGTAAGCATCTTATATCAGTCAGGATCCAGGGTCCAGTTAGAAAAGCAGAATTGACTCTAGGTATTTCAAATAGAAAGAATTTAATATGGAGAATAAGTTACCCCAGAGATGGAAGAGCTAAGAAGCCAAACGGAAGAACATGAGATCACCCAGAGATATCCAACATCGGGAAAATGCCACAACCTCCAGGGCTGGAGGGACAACAAGAGGAGCCCAGGTGCTGGAGCCACCAACAGGAACGAGCCCCCACCTCTGGGCTGAGCAAGGAAGTTGGCTGTAGGCAGGGGCCTGAGGCATGAAGCTCCAAGACACAGGGCAGAGTAGGGGAAGGGCAGTCAATGGATCAGAGTGCAAATGTGCAAATGCCAAGCACACATCCAATTTCCTATGTGTTACACTATGGAGGTGGTGTCTGGGCACACTCGCCACATTATTCATGAATCCACCTTTCATCAGTCTCGCCTTTTAGAGAAGAAACCATCCAGGAGCAAAGCATGAATTCTAAATTGGTGTTATTTCTGTGATCATCATAATACCTTACCCTTGTAATATAATATAATACTTCGCTGTCCCAAATCACATTCAAAACCATTGGTGCATTTTTATTTTAGCTTTCACAACCACCATATGAGGCAATTCATGTATTGACATCCTCATTTTACAAATGAGGAAATTCGGAGGGATTCAGTGATCCAACTAACTCATCAAAGAGTCAGATCTGAAGTCCTGAATTCTTCAAGCACCAAGGCCAGACTCTTTCTGTTCTGCCTCCTGATGAACGCCTGAAGGTCACAGGTGTGTACGGTAAGATCTATCAGCTCTATGGCACTACATCTGGCCATCCGCTGATACACAAGGCTATACTAAATTGCAGGCAATAGCCTCTCTTAATTACCTGATGCTTTAAGTTACCCATTTTAAGAAAAATTCATCACAGCAATAATTTGTATGGTACATTACAGCTTACAAAGTACCTCCCTACTTTCCCATTTGATCTAATATTCCTGAAATAAAACATGCTAAATACAATATGTATTGTGAGTGAATAAACTCAAGGTCGGTGGGGCCATTTTTGTATTCCTCATAGATAATACAAACCTTGAGTCCCACCCCATGAATTCAAAGGGGTCAGTTTCCTTCATTTGTACTCAAGATCATAATTAGAGGATTTTTCTTCAGCTATGACCTATTTCTGACTATTTCTCCAACCCACAAAATCTCAGACAACAAAGTGGCTCTGCTTCTGTCTTTGAGACATCACACTTCAGAGGTTTGCTGCTGGGAGTGACACAATTCCAGGGTCTTCAGGGCCCCAGAGGGAGGGCTGGGCTGAGACTGCCACTAGTACAGCAGGAATGGCTGATCCCATTAGAGAGCAGGGGTTCCTTCTGGTGTACATTTTCAGAAAGTGCTTGATAGTAACTTGGTTTGGTTTGCAGGCAGTGACAGCTCCAAACACTGGGGTCAAGGCACTTTCCGTGCACTTGGAAAGCATCCTTAAGCAGGACTAGAGATCAAAGCCAGCAGCACCATTCAGAACAGAACATTCGCAGACTGACTGGAACCTGATTTTAGCAGACAGTCTCCCAGCAGCATTAGCACTCTGCAGAATGGAGAGGAGGGGGATTTCTCAACAATGCTAGGCCTTACCAGAATTCTCATAGGAGGGAAAAGGGCCATCCACTGCAAAAGAGACACAAATCCTGCCCTAGATGTCACACCTAAAATTCTTTCATTTCTACCATGAAAGTGTTCTTGTTTGGCTCTGGGAATACACAGAGGGCCAGGTTCTGCGTGGATGAGTGGCTTTGCCAGACAGGGAGCATCTGAAGGCTAAGGAAAGACAGCAATAGGTGCTGGTTCCCCAGGAATTCTTCTAAGCAGAGCCAAGTCTCTGCGAGAATTGCAGAGCGGGTGTGGGAGCTCCCCCCCCCCAGCACCCTTCAATATGGCTTCTTCCACTTCAGCTTCAAAATGCCCAGCTTGGTCTGATGCAGTACCCGCTCTGATCACAGCCACAGGCCCCCTACAACCTGCTCTTGTTCCAGAGGCCTGGCTGGTGGTGGAAACAGAGGAAGAAGAGCAAAGCCTTATAAGGGCTGGGAGCTAAGCATTAAATTTTAAAATTTAAATTTGTTTGTTTTGCTGCTTTGCCCATAAAATACCCAGTGATGGGAATTCTATATATTAGCTGGAAATTTCCAGCAATTTTGGAGTTTTAAAACTTAATGTCTTCATTTTTTTAAATTTCTATTCATCTTTCTCAGATAACTAAATGTACAGGTCATAGTGCCTATGTCTCCCAATGAAAAATTAGTAAGCTATGAAATTGAGATCAATTCTGTGTTCTATTTAATCAAATGTATTTCATCAAATTTCTTTGATCTGATTTTTCCATCAAAATTCTAAAGCAGAGTTTATTTTATTTTCTACGTATATATTGGGGTGGCGGCAGAGGCATTAGGTAGGGTATTAAGTAAAAGTTACAGCCATTGTAAGGCAGGCCACCGGATCCTCACCTCATTGTCTTTTTTCAATCAGCTACAAAGCTCACATAAGCCTGCTTCCTCACACGGTGTCGTTGTACCCTCTGAACTTCGTTTTCCAACACCTCCTTACTCTCGCTGACTCTGATACCCACGCAAGAGGCTGTGGGGTGATGGAAGGGGCTTAGGCTGCGACCTGGAAGGGGAGTCGCAAGGGAAGAGGTGGCTGACAAGGGTGCCGGTCACCTCCCACTCTCACCGCAGCCAGCTGATAAGACCGACTCCCTGAGCTCAGATGGGAGTAAGTGAGGGGTCACCCCAGGCACAGCCGCCCCTGAGGAGCCGCGAGCCGTCCTGCTGCACAGCGGGCAGCAGCGAGGTGTGGCCACTGCAGAGCCCAGTTTTCTTCTGTTTGGAACACAAAGCATCCTTTCTCCTGTCACCTTTTCAGCTCAGGACAAGCTATCAGTGACAGGGTCTGATTTCCAAAGCGCCTCTCTCTCACACCCTCAACGCTGCAGGATGTTAACTAAAAGGTCTGCGAGCTAAAAATAATACCACTTGTCTGTAGAGCTAAGCACAGGGGCAGAGTCCGGTTCCTGGTTCAGGACACCTTTGTCTAAGCCAAAGCAGAGTAGGAGGTGACAGAAACCCCATGGGGTAAATTCTCAGGGGACGCCTTCCTCTGCCTCCACAAAGGTAAATACAACAGCATTCTCGTTGATTTGCCAGTGAAATGGGGCACTTTGGTTGGCAGGTAGCTACGAACCCTGTAGTTCAAATAAGTTTGAGACACCTTTGGTCAAATTCAGCAAACAACAATGGAGTCATGCAAGCAGGTGATTATATGCAGTTTGTAACACAGGGACGTGACAGACAGAAGGACAAAGTGGAGAGAAAGGCCCTCGTGTCCCCAAGAAGAACAGCTCTGCCTCTTGTCAGAACAGAAATAGAGGAAAAAGGAGAGATCCGAGACAGAATGAAGTCCTCTGCTCATGGTGGTACCAGGAAAGTAACTGTGTCTCAAGTGAAGTGTAAGCCAAGCAGGGAACAGCTACGGCGAGAGGTTTCCATAACAGAAAATGAAATTAAAGTAGTCCAAGAAACCAGTGGCAGGGGAGAGACACAGTCCCACTGAGGCAATGTTAGAAAGTTTTACTTGGCCTCCTCCACAGTCTGGCATATGCCATCAAATCCCGGGAAATGTGGGTGCCAACATAGAAGGATGATCTTTCATGACAGCCAGGAAAAGAAGCAAGGCCTCAGTGGCTACAGCTGAAGTAAATAGGTTTTGCTTTCTTGCCTCTTCCTGCTTGATTAGATGTGTAATGTACTATTTTCCAGCATTAACTTCACTTCTCAATATACCTTTGTGGTTAAAAATGCCGCCCTATATTATATTAGATATTGCCCAGAATGATGGAAATGAGAGAATATGCAGTTCATTGTTCCATGACATGGATCATCCAGGTAATTGACCAACATTTTCTCCACTAATGGAGCTACAACACAAGCATTGCACACACCCCCAGGGCCCAGGAGCAGGCACTCTCTTGTCCTCTGACTCTCACTACTTCTTCCCCAAGGACTCCAGGGTTTGGCAGGGGTCTGGGGGAAAGTGAAGGGCTTCACCGGGCTAATCAGATGTGCTTCCCAGAAGGATTAGTGTGAAAGCTCAAAGCATCACCCCTATCAATGAAGGCACCTCCAAATTCAGTTCCATCACTGTGTCTCACCGTATTTTGACATGAAAACCCTGTTTCAAGGGACCTTCTGCTAAACCTAATTTTAAAATTGTCCCTGCTTCCTCTAGCTCTGCTGTAGACAGTCCTAAAGATACCCAGCAGGCCTGTATCTGATTCAGAGGGGGCTTATCAGCATGGAGAATTTAGCAGCAGGATGGTGTACTCAATGATCGGAGCACACCTCTCATTGGTATTTGACCTTGGCTTTCCTGCCAACTTGTTAAACCCCATTAGGAAAGAAAGAATTTGTCAACATTCAGAGCTGAAGAGGAAATAGCATTTTGGAGATAAAATTTCCCTTGTAGCAGATGTATATTTTGTTAGCGTTATCAAGTCTCTTTCCACAGAGTTCCACAGCAGCAGACTCCCTAAAATAACAAAATCACACATAATCAAGAAAGCTAGAAATACCCCCTTGAGACAGCCTGCTGAAAGGGGCCCAACACAAAGCCCTAGAGCTGGGCACATTTCTGAGTTATCCTCCTGTAATTGTCTGCAGGCCTTAATTTTCTCATTACCTACTTTTATAAGCCAGGTACAAATAATTACAACTGCATATGCAGGGAAAATTATTGGGGCTTTAAAATATCTCAACACCGGATGAGAAGAGAATAAACACAGTTTCGTTTTAGCCTGGGCACCACAGGAGGAGAATTGAATCCTGAAACAAAAATCCAAGTGTACATGGTTTATTTTGGAGGACTAAAGGAAGCACAGGTAGGGAAGAAGAGAAGTAAGACAAGGAAGGGAAGAAAACTAATAAAGGTTGGGTTCTCAAACCAATTACCACAGCAGATGAGTGAAACTTAATCCTGCATGAGCACTCTGGGAGCCTGTGAAAAACACATGCCTTAGGATGCCCCAAGGGGCAAGGGAGGGGAGGTATTTATACATCAACTTTCATCATGTGCTGCTGCGTGAGTCCCAGCAGAGCCATCCATAATTCCTTATGTGGACTGCCTTTGACTCAAAGCACTTCACCTAATGTTTACTTTTCACTTATGATTTTAGTTGTTTTGTGGATGGCAGGAAATCATTGGCTAACCAATAATCAGATAGGCAGAGCATCTGTGGAAGGAATTCCTCAGATCCTACATCTCCCCGTAAGCATGGCTAATTTATTTCAGATCTGGTAGCAATGCCACTGACTTAGAATGCGGACATCATTTAACACACATCAAACATGGTGCTGCAAGAGTAGCCAGAGGACTGGGTAAAGGAGGGCACTGTGTTATGCGCTGGGACCTCATCTTTCAAGTAATAAGGAGCCAGTTCTGCCCTGGACCTTCCCACGCGCCCTGCAAAGCTTATCTGGCTTCCTGCCCACTTACTTGCTGGTCATGTGAGGTCTAACACTGTCCAGTGTCCAGTAGCTCCTCACATGCAGATGGAAAGCCAGGGATTGGCCAGTCATTCTAAAATCTCAACAATAATACTGAATTTTTCTACAATAGTTTCTAGATCCCAGAATACACGATTTCTATTTTGAAAGAGGATGGGATAAATTCAATTAAGTGTAATTCAACAAAAATGTATCTATGTATTTATGTATGCTATAGCTAAGATATCATTTAAATATTTATACATACAAGGGCTGCCTGGAAAGTGTCCAGCCATGTAATATGTTCTCATTACATTAACAATGACTGGATACTTTCCGGACAGCTCTCATATATATACATATACACATTCCTTGTCTTAACAAATTTAGAATTAAGGGTTGGGGAATAAATGTACAAAAATACTCTAAAACAAGGCATGTTATATCACTAAAAGCATAAACAGAGTGTGCTACACCACTAAGGAAGTAGCAGTAAATTCCATCTTGGTGAAAATGAAGGAAATCTTATGGAGAAATGAATTTGAGTTGTATCTAAGTAAGGTTGGTTCTTGTCCCTAAGTGCAAGCTCTCTACCTGTGTTCCAGGTCATGGCTCCAGCTGTCCACATTCCTGAGTTCATGTTCCCAGGGATACCTCCAGGTTCCAGGCTTTGCTTTGAATCTCCTTAACTGTGGTCAGGTGTCCTCAAGGCCAACCCTGAACCTCTTACCTGAATTCCCTTGCTGGCCTTTGCCCTGCAGGATGTCTTCCCTGCCTCCCAGAACATCTACCTCGGTACCTCTCCCTGAGGGCTGTGGGCAGAACCCACACTGCCAAAAGCTCAGCTCAGGTCTCTAGGTCTTCAGACTTTTATCTCTCCCAGGTTTTCTAGCAGCATGTGAGGAGCTACTGGACACTAGACAGTGCTAGACCTCAAATGACAAGCAGGTAAGTGGGCAGGAAGCCAGATAAGCTTTGCAGGGCATGTGGGAAGGTCCAGGGCAGAACTGGCTCTTTATTACATGAAGGATGAGGTCCAGGAACATAACACAGTGCCCTCCTTTACTCAGTCCTCTGGCTACTCTTCCAGCATCATGATCTTTGGTTTACTTATGTGTACCTCCAGGCCCCTTCAACAAATGCTGCAGAAAGGTCATGCTCATCAGTCTCCCCGTGTGCCTCAATAACTTATGCTTCACACCCTTCTACTGATTGCTGCCCACTGCTTGCCATGTCCTTCCAATTCTCCTTTCTGTCCACCAAATAAATTCCTATCCTCCGTACCTTCTGGTCAACCTTCAACACACCCTCCAAATACCTACTCCTCTCTGAAGCTTTCTCTGCCCAGCAGCCTTCATTCTTAGCCAAAGCTGATTCCTCACTTCTTTGTGTCACCAGTGCACCTTAACCATTATTTCTGTAATCGTTGGCTTACTGGTCTGTACCTCTTCCTGGGCTATGAGATTCTCCAATAAGCTGTTCCTTATCATTTCCTTGTGCATCTCCTGTCCATACTGAGCACAGCATCTGGCCAGAGCAGTGTGGACACCAGCCTGATCAGGACAGAGGAGGTTGGTAAAGAGAAAGGGAATGAGTTTATCCACATTGGGGGAGGCCAACATCTGGAGCACATGTGCATTCAGGTCATTAGGTAGGAAGAGGGAGGACAAGAGGAGAAAGTAACAATAGAAGATCCTTTCATTGTCTTCCATTTAGACCCACTGCCAAGGTCAAGGACAAAGAACCTAGAAGCTCTTGGATTTATCTCACCTGGTGGTCTGAGTGGACTCCTGTGATATGGTGTCTTAGTCCATTTTGTGTTGCTATAAAAGAATATCTGTGGCTGGATAATTTATAAAGAAAAGAAGTTTATTCAGTTCACAGTCCTGCTGGCTGTATAAGATGCATGGTGTCAGGATTTGCTCAGCTTCTGCCGAGGGCCTTAGGTTGCTTCCACTCATGGTAGAAGGTGAAGAGGAGTGGGTGTGTGCAGAAGTCACATGATGAGAGAGCAAGAGGTGGGAGGTGTCAGGCTCTTTTTAACAACAAGCTTTCCCAGGAACTAATTGAGTGAGAATTCACTCACTCCCAAGGGAGTGCATTAGTCTATTCATGAAGGATACACCTCCATGACCCCAAACACCTTCCATTGGGTCCCACCTCCAACATTGGGGATCAAATTCCAACACAAGGTTTGGAACCAGAGCAAATAGCCTTTGCAATTTCTTTTGATTGATCAATCTATCTTATACTAGAATGGGTGAAAAAGGACCTTTATTTTTTTCTGAATATGGTTGTGTTTTTTTGTTAGGAGATGAGCTACCAAATCTCTTTATTAGTATTCACAGTGCCTAGGACACTAGCATTTCATAAATGATAGTGGAGGCAGTAATGTGAGCTCAGTACTATGAATCTACACTTCACATTTTACCAGCAGTGTAATAATTTTTTAAATGATTAGTATCACAGATACACTGGTGTAAAATGCTTTGAATTTTTTGAGTTCTCTAGGGACAAATTTTACATGTCAGATACCAACTTTACTTTTTCAAATAATGAAAACTGAGGCAGTTTTCCCTAAGGTAACAGCATCTTTAATTAATTCTAGGTAAGTGATTCTGAAGGTAATAAGAAGAGGCAGATACACCTTAGGTGTGGTTGATAATCTCCAAGGTTTTGTGGGTGTGAGCGTGTGTGAGTCTGTGTGTTTGCACAGTTTACACAGTGGTTTCCCAGATATTTTGATGTCCTTGGGGAGAATCCTCCTCCACTAAGAGTCACCAGCACAGGGAGCCTCTCTTACCCGTAGGAGAGGACACAGTGGTAGATTGAAGGTTGAGAGGTGCCCACTTATAACTGAAGCCCAGAATGGAAATGTGCTGAGAGAGAAAAAAATAAAGGGAAAGAGATGGAAAGAAATGAAGATAGCCAGGCAGATTCAGAAGGAAAATAGTTTCCTTTACATAGAGAAACAGCCAAAAGATACTCTTAAGTAATGCTGCTTGTTATGTCCATATTTTGATAAATGGGACTGCATTGTGTTGCCTGTCCAAACAGCCCCAATCTCAGGCCAGGCGCTGGCTGGAGAAAGGGAACCCACACGATAACAGCAGGTTTCCTACCACATCGATCTTGTTGATGTTGGAGCAGATTAAAGCAGATGTTTCCTGTCAAACTGTGAATCGATTCCCAAAGAACACATGACATCCCCAGTCTCTAAGCCACACATAAGAACAGGGCCATCCACGCAACTGGATTTCTCCTTAACCTCGCCGTTCATTTGTTAGGTCAGTTATTCCTAAACAATATAACATAACAACAAACAACATAGTATGCTCTAGAATATTGTGTTCTTATAAATTAAATACAGCACATAGTTTCTATAAAAGGAGAAAACTATTAAGAAAACAGTCCCTGCAGCCAATTAGAAATTAGGAAACAAGTGTACACAGACCGGTGTCCAGTCAGTCTGTGACACATGCCTGCCATGACCAACCAGACACCGATGCTTAAAGATGCCCAAAGTGTTGAGGGAGAGAAGTGAGGATCCAGAGGGTTAACCCTGAGAGGATCTAGAAATTCCCATGGAAATGAGCCCACCGACAAAGGGTGATTTCATCAATTAAGGAAAATTCAGCCACTTACGGAGAAAATTTGGCAACTCTTCAACAGTATACCTTTTCCTCTTTTAGGAAGTAGGGAACATTGAGCAGAGAGAATTTAGGAAATATTGGCATGTGATATTTATCAGACACAGACTAGAAATGTCTGTGTAAACTCCAAGAACTCTCAGCTCAGATACCATGAAGCATAAAACATGTAAGTTTCACTTCCAGTTGCCAGAAACATTATGATCAAGAGGCAGCATTTTCTTCAATAAACAACACAATAAAATCGAAGATTTAGATGAAAGAGAAAAAATAAAGCAGACTATGTTATTAAGTAATAATAGTGGCTAATATTCATAGAGTACCTATTCTATACCGATCACTTTACATTTATTATCTCATTCAAGTTGCATGACAACCTGACATGGTTAAGTACTCTAATTTTCATCTGTCAGGTGAAAAAACAGGCATAGAGAGGTTAGGTAACTTGCCTACATTACAGCTAGTAACAGTGGATGTCAGATTTGAGCAGGTGTTTGTGAATCCAAAGCCCAGGCTCTCAATCACCGCATGATAGCACTTTGTTACTCACAATGGATGGCTTAAAGAAAAGAGGTTTATTTAGCTCATGGTCATGTAGGCTGTACAAGAAGCCTAATCTGATTCATTCCTTCTCACCACACTGATCGACTACTATGGCCAAAGTATAGTAAAAAAAAAACAAAAACAAAGAAGATATGGTTCCTGTTCTCTAGGAGCTCATTCAAGGGCTTCCCATGAGCAACATTCATAATGTAAGAGAAGAAAGCTTTATTACAGCCACAAGTCCTGATCCCTCAGGCCAACATAAGCGGTTTCCTCTCAGCATCCCCATTGCTCTATGACGGCATTCTTTACATCGTATTAAGTGTTGCTGAGGATATCTGACTCTCTCACTAAACCACAAATTTTTTTGAAGGTAAACGTGAATTTCATTCCTTCATAACACTGTCTGACCCAGAGAAGGTATTCAATAAATGTTGGCTGATGAGTGAGTGAATAAGTTGTAATAAGCAAGTGACATCAAGGGCAATGGCATTTCTAGGGAAATCCCCATAATCCTAGAATATCCTTTAAGGATGGGCAAAGAATACATACACGAATTGGCAGGTACTGACAGTTGCCCACCCAAAGTCATTCCCACCACTGCTCTTAGGAAGAGAACTGTAACTTTATTCAGATACCCACCCCTCAGAGAAGGTGACGTGACTAGGGAACAGGGTAAATACTGTACAGGAAGACTTCTGGAAAAGTTTCCTTAACTTTAAAAAGACACGTAAATAGAAGGAAGTCTCCTTTCTTCCATAAGGCCATGTCATATGTGGGGGTGAGAGCTGGCACTTTCCATGTGGACATCTCACTGGGGATGACAGAACCTGGCTCCTTCATGACATTGCTGCGGCAATGACATAGCTACCTCTGGAACTGCTGCCTTGCAGACATTCTAAAATGTGAGATATAACTTTTATTATTTACACCATCTGAAATTCAGGGTTTTTTTCTTACTTGCAACTAAAAGCCACATTATTTCCAAAAACCTTGTTACCAGTCTTTGTTGCCCTATCACGTGATTCCATAGTTAAGGACTGGTTTGGCCTCAGCGGGTTTTTCCAACTCTGAGCACCCGTTTACTTATTTGTAAAATGGGGGAAATAATACTTTTCTCATTGAGCTATGAGTTGCTATATCCTATAGCATGGAATCTTTTCTCTAGTAGACATTCCTCCTCATCCTCCTCCTCTTCCTACTTTTCCTCCTCCTCCTCCTAATCATCACTATCAAAAATATCATCATCATCATAGTTTATGTCATCATCTTAAATTCTTTAATCTAGAGAAAAGAAAAAAATTTTTTAGCCTTCTAAGATTAGAGACATATTACATCTACACAGACTATGATAGTCTACATAGCTTTTTTAGGACATCGTTTAAACCTATGGCAGAGACTTCTAGTTGTCTCTTCATAACCATCGTCTCCTTCTTTTGTAATAAGAATACCCCTGATTTTGAGCTGTGCCCATGGCTGTTCAGAATGAACAGCTTCCCTTGGAGCTAGGTGTGGCCACATTGTTAAGTTCTGGCCAACAGAATATAAACAAAAGTGCCAACTGTCCACTTCTGTCAACCTCCTTAAAAGATAGTGGATGGTACGTCCTCTGCTCTTCCTCTCTATCCTCTTCTTCAGCCACTGCCTAAAATGCAGACATGGTGCTTGGAGCTCCCACTGTCTGGGACCCTGAGGACAAAGGCTGCATCCAAGGGAGGCAGGTTTAGGGGCTAGCAGGAACATGGGTCTTTGGGGACTCTGCGGAGATGAGCCACCACTATCCCAGCCCTGACTATTTCCCTTCTAGCTGGGGAACGTGAGGCTCTGAGAGGTGATGAGAGTCAGACACCAACACATTCACATACTCACATCCTTTTGTTTTTCCTGCTGCATCTCCACGAGATCTTCCTCCAGCCAGTCCCACCCCAGCTCAATGTCATGCCCACCCAGATTCACAGCCCAGCCTCTGGTCTCTAGTTTACTCAGGAAGTTGGTCCTTGATGGAAGTTTCCTCTTTAAATCCAAACAGCCTTGTCTAAATCAGCCCTCAAGCTCAAATTTCTCATGCTCCTAACACCCATCTGATTTGATAAGATTCACGGAAAGAAACCCCATTTCGGGAGGAATGCCCACCTTCCACCTTCCACATCTCTCCTTAGTGTGCCAAAGAAGTAGGTGAATAGCTTTACATATAAAGGGAGTCGAGAGGATCTTACGATTTTTTTTCTAAAGTCATTATAAAAGCAAAAAAACAACCATTATAACAATAAACTGGGATTGAGATGCTCATTGCTGAGAAAAGCAGCCAGTGTTTCATTAGTAACCAAGAAAGCCACTTTTGCAATCTCTCCTCTGTCCTCTCATCCCCCACGCGCAGGTGTATCACAGAGCAATTCATTTAATCATGATGTTTTTCTTATTTGACTTTTGTAGCTTTTGGCCGAACTACTAAACAGATTGTGAAAGGGACACATGCTCGCAATATGCACACAGATCACATGGTATGTTTTAACGGGATGTGCACGTAGTTCAAAGTCAAACTCTATCATCAGAATTAGTGGCAGGGATAAATGTTTCAGGTCTGTAAGGAGGTAATGGCTTTTGGCCCATATATAGACAGACACAGATGTGTTTTAAAAGAAGGCCTGTATTTTCCCAGAAAGACAATTTTTCTAAAGACACAAGGCTTCTAGGGTTCAGTATGTGTTTTATGGAAGCACCTAATAGAACAAGCCAAGACTGTCTCACCTGTAACAACTTTAGAGGGTGTTAAGAAAAAGGCATGGATCAAAAGGCAATAGGGCCACTAAACGAAAGGTTCAATATATGTACAAAAAAGAGCTGAAGAAAATTAACAGTCATGACTTACAAGGTAATCCGAAAAAGTACAAAATACAGATGCCGGAGGTTCACACAGCGGTCTTCTAAAAGCTTGTCGTGCTATGAGATGTGAGGTATCCCACCGCAGGAGCATTGCACAATCACCATTTATCTACATCGGGGATACGGGATCTGAGGGTAGCCACTGGCAAAGGTTTAGTTCTTCATGAGGAAGAACGTGAGATTAGTGGGAATCGCTGGCTGTGCTTCACTTGCCATAAAGCTCCATTGTCATGATAACGACAGCTGATGTTCACTGAGCTTGCCCTGGGGACTGGCACTGCTCTAAGCACTATCTGTATATCACTTCATTTAATCACCAGTAAGAGACTCTGTGCTATGGTGTGAATATTTGTCCCCTCCAAAACTCATGTTGAAACTTAATCCCCAATGTGGCAGTATGGAGAGGTGGGGCTTGTAAGAGGTGATTGGGTCATGAGGGCTCTGCCTTCATGAATAAATTAATCTATTCATGAATAAATTAATAGATAATTAATTAATGGATTAATGAGTGAATGGGTTAATAAGTTGTCATGGGAGGGGAACTGGTGGCTTTATAAGAAGAAGAAGAGAGACCTGAGCTAGCACACTCAGCCCCCTCGCCATGTGACACCCTGCGCCACCTCAGGCCTCTGCAAATAGTCCCTACCAGCCAGAAGGCCCTCACCAGATGCAGCCCCTGGATCTTGGACTTCTCAGCTTCCAGAACTGTAAGAAATAAATTCATTTTCTTTATAAATTACCCAGTTTCAGGTATTCTGTTAAAAGCAACAGAAAACAGACTAAGATACTCAGAGAAGTTAGGTAACCAGCCCAAGGTCACAGAGCCAGAAAGCAGAGGAGTCACAGTTCAAACCCAGGTAGTCCGAATGCAGAGGCCAATGAAGGTCAGAGAGTACCATGTCCCACCTCGTGCATGAGCTCATGTGAGTACACTGGCAGGCATAAATGCTTGCTCTTCTTAAACTGTATTATCTTTCTCTACCATGTTCTGTCTCTCTCTCTCCCTCCCACCCCAAAATGTAGGCAGTAGAATCTGTGTAAGACAATCTGAGGAATGAAATGGCATCATAAGTTGAAAATACTCTCCAGGTCTCTCCTTGAGAGTCAGACTGAAGCCATGGACCTCTTTGAATCTAGCAGAATGCCTTACACAGAGAATGTTAATAAATTTTGTTGACAGTGAAGTCTGTCAAAGGAAAAAGGGATGTGGCAGGGAAGATGAGTTCCAGCAGTGACATCCAGAACCAAGTAGTATGCCTGGCACACAGAAGGGGCTAAGAATGTTTTTTGGAAAATGAAAATGTAGGAGGCAAGAGGTAAGGGTAGAGGGAAAGAATGAAGGAAGGGAAGATAAGAAAGGAGAGGGCAATGAAGGAAGGGAGGAGGAAGAAAAAGATGGAGGAAGAAGGGGAGGGAGGGAGGAAGGAAGAAAGGAGGAAAGGAGTAAAGAGGAGAGGATGGTAATGAACAGATGACAGCTTAAGCATATGCACCACCATTCTAATTCGAATACCATTGTCAGCTATTGGTGAGCAGCAGAGGATCTGCAGGGGTGCGCAGAGGTAAGAACAGAGTCCTGAATTCCCCCCTAGAACTGCACCCCAATGCACTCACCTACTTCACACCCCTTTGCTTATCTATTGGGTCCCAAATTACTGCAGTTACTCCTTCTAGAAGGAAGAAAGAAAGATCTTGCTTTGGAGAACAAATGCATCCATTCTCAGTCATTTGCTTTGGGAAGCAACGATCTCCTCCTGGCTGTACCTAATGAGAGGAAGGAGGCATAAGACTGTCAGCCTATCCCATCTCCCATGGCCCCAGTGAATCCACAGGTCAGAGATGGCACAAACCCCAACTAAAGGCAAGACTCAGGGTGATGTTTTCAGTTTCTTCTTGGAAAGAAAAGCTTGTCTCTCATCCTCATAGAGAGTGGCATAAGGGTGTGAGGTTTAGACGTCCTGTAGATGCTTGTTACTGGGACTCTGGCCTAGACAGCCAGAAGCAGAGAGCCTGAGGATGGGAGTGGCACCTTTCTAAGGCAGAGCAGACGAGAGGGAGTATCCAGGTGAAATGGTAGTATCATCTGGGCTGCTGGATCCTGGTTCACCTGAGGCCAACCTACTTCAGTTATGTGGGCCAACGAATTCCATGCTCTATTTAGGCCCCATGTCAGCTACTCTTCTCTCATTTGCTGCACAAAGATCCTGACTGATACACTCTTTCTGTGAGTCCTGAATGGATCTTGCATTTTCAAATATAGGACTCGAGTCATCAAAGAGTTTTCCTTCATGCTGGAATATAAGCCACCGATGCAATCGGGAACTCTAAAAGAGCTTGAAATTCCAAAAGACAGTTTTAAACCTCAGGCAGAAATCTGATCCAAGATGAGACAACTGGATCCCCAGGCCTGGATTTCACCTCTTATCTTGACAGGGGCTAACAAGGTCTGTTTTCATTTTTTTCTAGGCACAGACCCCTTACACCCAACTGCTAACACGTTATTTACTAAAGGAACCTGTTGTATTTAATCGATCTCTTTGATGTTTCTGCTCATCAGGTTATCTGTCTCAAATTTAAAACTCTTTGAGAGAAGGAATTATATCTGCTTAACCCACTTTACACAGAAACTAAGGGAGAAAAGCTTCTGAAACCTGATAAATGCTTGTGGGTGCAGCCGCTACTGATGATCTTACAACTTCAAGCAGATCCTGAGGCAAAGGTATAAAATTCAAACCTTACCTTGAACTCCAGTCAACATATTCCTGGAAGTCTTCAGTTAAACCCAGGACTGCTTCTTCCAGAGTTTTACTAAACAGTAGTGATGTTCAAGGTCAAAATTACAAGACATCTTGGGTTGAAATTAATTCTGCTTATCTGATGTCATCTACCGCCCTTTGTGTAATATAGGTCCCTCTCTCCACCCACACCTCCACTCCCACCCACCAACTCACACAAAGGATTTTCACTCAAAGTACAGTCAGAACTTTTCCTGCTCTCAGCAATACAGAAGAGTGAAGAGATTATGAGACTGGAGTCAAACAATCTGACCAGGTTTGATTTCTTTCTTGCTGTGTGAGCTTAGGCATGTTACTTCACCTCTCAACATCATATTTTTCTATAAATACAATGTCAATAATAGCATCTGCCTCAAACATATCTGAGGGTTTGCATGACAATCACACGAGACACTGTAGCAGAGTCATTGTAAATATTAATAAAAATGCATCCACACTCACACTCGTACACTTAGCTGAGCAAGCAAAGCTTTCGGGCAGCTTCTTGATTCACCCTGCATGTCTCTCTTAGATACTATTCTCTCAGCATCATGAGTAGTGAAATCAACTATATTTATCAAG
>CAUYSK010058897.1:0-36448 GCA_963575035.1 Avahi laniger | reverse complement strand
AGGCTGCATGGGTTATTGAATGACAGAACCCAAATGAAGATAGGCTCACAGACTAAAATGTCAGCCTACATGATAATACACATAATCATTCTTACCAAAGATGTCATCAGGATATGAGCAAAACTCTGTCAGTGTCAACATGAAGAAGAATTAAGGTTAATTGTTTTTATGCCTCATGCCTAATTTCAATCACTAACAACAACAACAACAACAGAACAAAAATAGTGTAAATGTTCTTTTAGAACATTTACAAAATATACACTCTATTAGTTTTTTTTTTTTTTTTTGAGACAGAGTCTCACTCTTTTTGCCCAGGCTAGAGTGAGTGCCGTGGCACCCGCCTAGCTCACAGCAACCTCACATTCCTGGGCACATGCAATCCTTCTGCCTCAGCCTCCCGAGTAGCTGGGACTACAGACATGCGCCACCATGCCCGGCTAATTTTTTCTATATATTTTTACTTTTCCAATTAATTTCTTTCTATTTTTAGTAGAGACGGGGTCTCGCTCTTGCTCAGGCTGATTTCCAACTCCTGAGCTCAAACAATCCGCCTGCCTCGGCCTCCCAGAGTGCTAAGATTACAGGCGTGAGCCACCACGTCTGGCCTCTACTAGTTTATAAAGTTGGAAATGTGAAGTATTCCAAAATTATCACTCAATCAATCAATTAAGCCTTGAAGAAATCACACAAAATACCAGGCAAGATAATAACTACTTTTTAATTTATTTTCAATTTATGTATAATTTATATAGAGTAAATTATATACAAATAAGTATTCAGCTCGATAATCTTTACATATGTGTATAACCACCTAATCCCAACAGAGATCAAGACGAAGGATGCCTTCATCACCACAAAAGGTTCTTTTGGTCCATTTCCAGGCCATAGCCTTCCCCACCTCTCAGCCGTAACCACTTTCTTTACCTCTATCATCAAAAAATAATATGCCCCATTCTTTAAGTTCATAGAAATGCCATCATACAATATACACTCTTGTGTTTGGCTTCTTCTGACCAGCATAAGTTTTGAAATTCAACCATATTATTATAGGTATCAGTATTTTATTTTATTTTTTAATTATAGAATAATCCACTATGTGATTATGCCACAAATTGTTTATTCATTCTTTTGTTGATGGACATATGGAAATGTTTCCAGTTTGGGGCAATTACGAATAAAGCTGTGGTGAACTTTCTTGTATAAGTCTTTTTGTGGACATATATACTCGTTTCTTTTACATATATACCTAAAAGTACTTAGTCCATTTCCATAACCCAAAGTGTACTATTCTGATAATTTTTTTTTAACCATAGATGGTATCGTAGTCCATTTGCTGCTGCTATAACAGAATAACACAGAATGGATAAATTATAAACAATAGAAGTTAATTTGGCTCTCAGTTCTGGAAATTGGGAAGTCCAAGAGCATGGCGCTGGCATCTGGGGAGGGCCTTCCTGCTGCGTCTTAACATGGCAGAAGGCACCACATTGTGAGAGGGTGAGTGCATGCATGTCAGCTCAGGTCTCTCTTCCTCTTCTTTTAAAGTCACCCATACCATTATGGGTGCTCCACCCTGATGACCTTATCTAATCCTAATTACCTTCCAATGGCCCCACCTGCAATCAACATATGAATTTGGAGACATGAACTTTTGGGAGACATTCAAACCATAGCAGATGAGTTTTGCTTGTTCTAGAAATTCATATATATTAAGTATAAAGTATGTAATCTGTGTGTAAGGCTTCGTTCACTCAGCAAAAGGATTTCTGAGATTCATTCACTGTTGTATGTATCACTAATTCATTTCTTTCTCTCACTGCTGATGGCAGTCTTGTACAAATGCTTCTGTGGACATATGCTTTTCTCTCTCTTGGGTTACATACAGGAGCAATGTTTCCCATTCCTCTAATCCCCTTCCCAACTTTCTCTCATAAGATATAGAATTCTATTTAAAAGATATAGAATTATATGGTTTCTTGAACTATAGCCAGGACCTTATATAAAAAACTATTACATACCTATTTGTATATTTTAGGAATATGTTAAAAGGATGAATACTCAGAAGACATTAACAGGACACTCCTAGATTTTATTATAGATATTTCAATTTTATCAGACTTTTGGGAAGAATTATGATTCCGACCATGTGATTTATAAATGTATCATCTCTTTAACAAATGGTAAAGTCTAGTAGGTTTGATGATGCAATGCTCCAATAAACCATGTGTGTTCTCGCCTGAAGACTAATTTGTTCAACAAATATTTATTAAACATCTGTTTTGTTCCATGGGCCAGGAGTAGATAAACACACAATATATACAGTCTATACTTGAAGAGTTGTGGGGAGAGTTAATAAGGCAGGCAATTGCATCATCATGCGGTAAATGCTAGGACAGACCTAAATGCGAAGGGCAATGGGAGCCTGCCCGCAGGAGAGAGCACCTTCATCTAGTCCCAGGGAGTCAGAAAAGAATTCTGGGAGGAAGTACTTCTGGGAGCAACTGGGCCCTAAAGGATTTAGACAGATGAGGAGTCACTGAGAGGCAAAGAGGAGAGAGGACAAGACAGGTAAGAGTGTGGGATGGAGAAGGCAGTGTTTCAGGCAAAAAGAATGTGGTGACTTAAAGGCTGGGAAGCAAGGGGAAGCACAGAGTCAGCAGGACTGCAGAACAGGACTCCAGGTGCGGGTAATGGAGGTGCGGCCAGAAAGATGAGTGGGGCCAGAACATTCAGTGTCTTGTCTGAGGTCTTGAAGAATTAGGAGTTTATTGCGAAGGCTCCAAGGAGCCACTGGAGAGTTTAAGCAGGAGGAGGACAGGCCCAAATGTGTGCCTGTGAAGCATCGCTCTCATTGCAGCAGGACACAGAGCAGGGCCGCGCAAAACGAAGTCGACTATGGTGTCTAGCTTAGAGAAGTTTTTGGTCCTGAATGACCATAGAAACGGGCTAGAAAGTGAAGAAACAGCATCTATTCTTTTTGTTCTCTTCATGAAGAAATAGTATCTCTTCTATAGCATTTCACATGCAAATAAATATAAGCTCAAATATATTTAATCGTAACCAAAAGCAGCCAACCTCTTCTCAAAGTTAAAACATAAGCCTTGAAGCAACAAGGGTCTCTCTCAAAAGTAGAGAGCAGCCTCTGGAGAGCGCGGGGGAGTGAAGCTCATCCCAGAGTGGCTATAGGCCTGGCAGCGCACGAAGCAGAGGCTGCAGAGCTGCAACCACGCCGACTGTGCCAGGCCTCTCTGCCCGGAGTTCCCAGCAGACATGACCCATCGTAAGAACCACAAGCGGTCAGTCCAGCTCCCGAACGCTAGCTGTGTCCCTCAATACCTTATTTTGATGAGTGAGTTCTCAAGGAAGCCCCAGTTTGCACTGCAGTTGTGTAAACTTTTAGTTTTCACACAAAACAAAGAATTTTCCCTTGTGGCTAGTGGTAGGGATCCACTAGAAAATGATGGTCTGTGGATTTCTGTACATTTCACTGCTAAATGACATCAACTGAAACCATAGTCCTCAAGCCTTAATTACTGAAAAATCTGAATGAAAAACATATTCACTTTATACTTAGCTTTTCCTGTAAGTCAGGAGTTGGCAAACTACAGCCTGCAAACCACATCCAGCTTGCTATCTATTTTTATAAAATCTTATTGGAACCCAAGCCCACCCATTCGTTTACGGATTGTCCTTTACTGCTTTTGCATTAAAAGCAGATGGGACAGAAACCTTATGGTCCACAAAGATGAAAATATTTAGCAGGTGGCCTTTACAGAAAAACTTGCAGATGCCTGCTCTAAATAACAGCTAAAGTATCCTCTTTTCTAAATTTATTGAAAAGAATAAAAATGATCCAACGCTGAAATTGCAAAAGAAGAAGAAAGCTTGAAAATCCCCCAAAGTGACTTCCTCTATCTTCTTTCTTCTGATATGTACAAAACTCATGAGCTGCTTGAGACAGTGGGGCACATTGGAAACCACCCGCACGTGACATCACAGATGGTAGGGGCTGTCGCATTTCTGAAAGGGATCCTAAGGAAGCTGATTAAACTGTCAGAAAACCACTTAAGGGAGATCTGCTAGACCCCACTGACAGATTCAGATTTAAGACGATAGAGGTATCAGAGGAGAGTTTTGTGAGGCATTTAAAAAGTGTTCAGATCCTTAACGCTGCGAGGATGGATACCAAGTAGAGGCTCACATGCAATCATTAATGAAGTCAAAACACCTCCCTCTGTTGCCGGACCTGAATGCACACACAGGTGTAATTCTGACGTGAGGACCACACCGTATCCCAGCAACTGCACCTGTCTCACAAGAGCACCTTTCTCCTTTTAATAGTAAAGGTTCATGTACTCCTTGTACATGGTGAGTACCTGCTTTAATAAATCAGGGCAAGAAATGACAGATCTGTCTTAATTTCCATCTCAGAAAGAATCACCAAGCACCCTTTTAAACACTCCCAGCACGATCCCCTCGGGTATTCTCCGAGGCACTGTGGTAATCCTTATTTGTTTCACAGCCTGTACAGAATAAGAACCATCCAAGTCAAATACCCTGCTTTCCCCTGTAGCTTCCCCCACTCAGTTTGCCTTCCAGGGCCAAGCCAGCATGAAGTACGGAATATTGATTGGAAAAGCACTACAGACTCCTTGTAGTGCCAAATTATCAGCCACCATATATTTCCCCACACTTAATAATAAACAAGATTGATTCATATATTTTAGAGCATGGTTCTAGAAATTAACAAAATAAAACCTCCCTGGGTCCATGTTTTATCCCCTAGACTCACCCCCACGTACAGAGTCTCTGGTGCGTCAGCTCACGCGTAACGGACAAATAATGGCCCTTTCCCCATAGGCCCTATTCCTTTCTCTCCTTCTTTTTTAACTTAGACTCTGCCATTCATTTTCACCTCTGACAGCAAAAACCCCAGGACAAGATTGTCACAAAAAGGATTATCTTTCAGATCAATGGTGAAATTGATTCCAAACCCCACTATTTATCAGCCTGCAGCAAGATTCAACTGGTTAGGAAATATGTCCTTTCTTTCGAATGTTATGTTCTATTCACCATCCCAGGCAACATTTTACTTCATTCTACATGAATGCAATATCCTGGCTTTTTACTCACATTTAAGTCATCTACTGAGTATATTTCTGTTTTTTTCTGAGAATATATTTAATCTATCTTAAGATTTACAATCCAAAAATTACTTGTATATACTTCTAATCATAAAGTATGTATTATTTGCACAAAGTGATCTTTTCAATATCCTTTTACAGGTGATACAGCTTAATATATTGATAATAGACCAGGTATAGGATTTTTTTTGGTTAAATTTTCTAACCCTGAAAATGAAGCCTAAAATATAGACTAAATGGAAAGTTCCAGGAGGAATAGAGAAGATCAGCTAACCTACTTTCATCTTAGTTATTAATATATTTTTGATCTCTCACATTAATTCCTGTTAATTCTTTTACCCCAAAACCCATGGGAGAGTTTATTGAAATTACTGACAACCTTACTGACCTAAGAGTTACTTTAATCATAGAACCCAATAGCAGTGTCATTTTATCAACACCAACCTAGAATATCAATTTCTTGGTATACTCTAAATGAATTAAAGTTCTAGTTTACCTTATCAGTAATTGAAAACATCCTGTCTACAAACTCAAAATAAACTGTATAATTGATTCATAACAGATTGATGTAATTCATTACAAAATGAATTATCATAGGTAGAAGTTACCTTAAAGAAATAGTGGAAGAAAAGGGCTCTTTGTGGTAAGAAATATTTATCTATATACTTATATACACATACATGTGGAGTACTACAGCACTGATTTATTATACTCAAACAGCAAATAAACAGCTAGAAAGAAAACAAATATGTCAAAATGATATATTCATATCACACTGCCTTGCACAAACATTTTGCAATATCTAGTGTACACGTTTTAAGGTTCTTCAATTAGAAATAAAGGTAGACAAAAACTTGCCAATGGCTTGTATTTTACAATTCATATTTAAGCCAATTATTTAGATTCTAACATGTATTTTCTCATAAAACATGACCATATGCAGTGACAAAATTTTTACGTAACCATGTCACCGAATTCAAATGCATAGATTCAAAGTTTACTGTAAATCTTAGATTCCAAGGCCATCCAACAAAACCTTTTATCCAATATTAGATTTGCATTTAGAAAGATTAATTAGCCTACAATGAACAGAGTGTTTGAAGAAGAATCAGAATGGATGTGAATAAACAAGTTGGTGGATTAACCACTTTATCATCTATTGCCTCTCACTAAAATGCAGATGCTCCTTGACTGACAATGGTGTTTCACCCCAATATGGGGTTTCATCTCAACAAACCCATCATAAACTGAAATTATGATAAGTTGGAAATGCATTTAGTACATCTAACCCACCGAACATCATAGCTTAGTCTAGCCTACCTTAAATGTGATCAGAACACTCACATTAGTCAACACTTGGGACTATCCTATAGATAGGATAGTTTCGGGGGCAGGGGGAGGGAGATAAATTAAATGAGGTGTTTTTGTTTTTATTTTTAAATGGAAGAAATCTGTGTCTAAAAGCAAATAGAAAACATCTCATTGATAAGGAGAGGATGACTATAAAGAAAAGGAGGATAACCTACAGTGTTTTGCTTTCTACATAAACTAAAAGTGATAGGATCCGAAGCATGGGTGGGAGATTTGCCTTAGGAAGCAAGGAAGCTTGGATGGATTAGGTAGGTTTATTTGCTTGGTATCAGGAAGATGAGGAGGTTTCCATATGATGATTTTTATTTCCTACGTAAAGTAGAAGAGTTCCTCTGCCAACCCTGAACAGGAGGCTGCGAAAGGAGAATGGAAGAGGTATGAAATAGGTGTGAAGACTATGAGCATAAGTTGGTCGGAGAAGCCCAGCAAAAGCAGTGTTAAGAGCCCCTTTGAAGCTGGTGTTCAAACACTGGCACAGAACCAACTTGTCCTCTTCTGTGTCTTTCTGCAACATCTTGTGACTGTATAGGTGGAGAAGCCAAATAACTGTGTTCATCTAAGGTCAGTATTAGTATGTACAGAAGACTTCAATGCAAAGATTAAAAAAAGAAGGGCGGACTCTATCACGGAGCATAAACAGGGTGTTACTGAAGATACAAACCAGGGAGTCAGGTGGAGAAAAAAACAGAGGACTGATACTGAGAGGGAGAAAATAGAGGAGTCAGTGGACTGGAGGTCCTGATACAGTCCCCAAACAGTCATAGTGACAGGGGTTGAAAGAGCAAGTTAGAAGGTAAGGGCATCTGGCCAGAAAATGGAGTATTTCCATTGGTGATTTGGAGGTGGAATAGGTAAACACAATGACAAAGTTGGGATATCATTATAGGACTGTGTGGCTTGAGTAGAGTACAGGGAGCAGTGAGAAGATAAAAGAGGTCAAGGTGTTGGGTATTCATTTCCCAGGATGGGAAATGGTAGGGGTTAGAGTATGGAGGAAGATTGCAAATGAAGTGTCAAACTCCTCTGTGAACAAGGAACAAGGAAGACTGTGAGATACGACAGAAGAATATACAGCTGAATGATATAAACCTCAAAGGATCATGTTTTGCAAAAGGTTAAAGGACTAATAGTTTAGAAGCAGAAATTCAGAGTAAAAAAGTAACAAGCCAACTCCTTGTCCTGAGATTAGTTTGCTGAGAATGTAAACATTCATGAATCCAGGGGGCTCTTAGGGAATGGGAGTCCTCAGATGTACGCCAGGATTCAGTTAAGACTAGAAGATGAGAAGATATGGAAGCATGCTGCTTATGGAGTGGAAGTCTCAGTGTAAAAATGGTTTAAAACATGGTGGGGAAGGGGTCAGAAGAAGGAAGCACACAGCCTTCTAGGACTAAAAGTATAGCAGGGGATCCACTGGGCTGTGCATCATCCACATTTCCTGGGAGTGGATAAGCAAAACCCTCGCCACCTGGACAGCAAGGTTTTCTTCCTGATATGATCAGAGGAGGTACAATAGCATGACACTAGCATGAGAAAAGAGGCAGTATATTGAAAGCAGACCCTGGTTCTGCACCACCATCTCAGTTTCTTCTTGAAGCAGAAGACCAACTTGCAGATACAGGAGAAAAATGAGAAGCTAGAGAGAAACGCAAACGTGACCTAATCAAAACCCTTTAACATAGAGAAGACAAAGTGGAGGCCCAGAGAGTTTAATTGACCTTCACAGAGCATGCATTTAGCGAAAGGACAGCATGACTAACTCGAGCTTGAGATTTTGGCTCCCAGACCAGAGAGGTTTCTGATATTCTGCCCCTTCCTGACCTTGCCCTTAGACTGATTCACTGAGGACTTGAAGAGCTGGCCCATGAAAGTGGGAATTAAACTGGACATTTGACTCAAAAATATTTTTATAAATCAGAAATTAAACAGAAAAGAACTTATTTTAATAGCAAATTCTTACAGTTTATAATCAGAAGAAAGGAGTTCATGGCATCTAAAAAGTAAAAAGACCTAATTTTACTTATGGTGCTAAATTTACTTCCACAGTTATGATATTCCATTGCCCTAAAAGACAAACTAATGACTAACACTAATGCTAAATTGGCTAAGCTTTGGCTTCAAACTGCCTTTCCCACCAATCCCTCACCAATGTAGGAACAAAATCAACATTTTAGTCAAACTTAAATGCGAACTTTGGAAATATTTAAATTTATTGGGGTTTTTTTTTGTTTATTTATGTTATTCTTAAGCCAATAACCTTGAAAAATTGGCTATGTTTATTTAAAACATATACAAATATATTAATCAAAACAGAACTAATACATTACAATGATTTGATTGTCACAGAAATATTATTTATCTTTGTGCAATCTACTTCACTAGGTTAGTACCAGTAATATCTTCAGACAGAATAAATGGTAGACAGCCATAACATCAAAACTTAAGCATTCTTAAATGCATAACATAGATATTAAATAAAAACAAAATTAGGACTATTATACATAACCACATGGATATTTTTAGGAACAAAAGTAATTGGAATTGCATTTTCCATAGCGGTACTTTGAAAATTCTTACCATTTCACTTATTTCCTGAAAATACTTGAGATGGATGAAACAGAAGAGGAAAAAAGGGAGCTCTTACAACAACAACACTAATATTCACACAGCACTTACTCTGTGTCAGGCACTGCTCTAAATGCTTTGTAAATATGAACTCATCTAGTTTCACAAAACCCTGTGCACTAGGCACTGCTGTTGTCCCCATTTAGAGGTGACAAAACTGAGACAAAGAGAGGTTATGGAAATCACCCAAGGTCACACTGCTCGTTAGTAGCAGAGGCAGGATCAGACCCCAGGTAGGCTGCCTCCAAAATCTAGGCTGCTAACCAGATGCTGTGAGTCTGTCCTACATAGGATTTATCTGTAAAAATAGCTCTGGAAATTTTACTCATTAATAAGTTTATAATGAGTGTGCTACTCTGCTGTTTGGAGGTCACTATTTCAAACATGAAAGCAACTACCTCCTGCTATGATTCCTCACCAGGTTCATAGATTGTGTAATATTAACAAGGAACTTTAAGCATAAAACAATTTATACAAAAATGAAGGATTTCTTGTGCTTTAACAGTAACCATAGCAACAAAGTGAGATGGGTTTGCAAAGCGAAAAGTATCCTAAGGTATTTGATGCCCTCACAAAAAGCTTTCTCTCAATTTACAAGAAGGATATAACCAGTAGCAGGAAAATGATAATAAATTTTCATAATGTATTATATTGCTGTCTAGATTAGCAATATTTCATCTTAGCGTTTTTATTTCCAAAAGAACAAGGGCTATATTCAAATCTGTCCCATTTACATCTCTGTAATAGCAATGCCTAATTTATTTAAGATTCTACACTGAATCTTGAATAAGGCAACATTTTAAATAAATCATGATACGTACATAGGTTTAATGGCAAAAATATATAATTACAATAAAGTTTTAATAATAACATACACATCTTATATAAGTACAAAAAGTAGATGTATATTTAGTGTAGAGTACAATCATCATTATATATATTTCCCTAAGAAACAGTTTTTTGGGTTTTTATTGTAAAACAAAACTATTGTAAAGAGTAGGCCTCACTGGAGAAATAGTGTGTTAAATCCTTTTACAGGATTTATTGGCAAAAGAACTATCAAATTACTTAAGTAAATAAACATTATTTAAAGACCGCCAGTACTATGTATAGAATTAATAAAGAAAGAAATATTTTAAACAAGGACTCTGCTCTTGCTACAAGGGTTTCTCTAGCTCTGTTCTCTTCAATGTGTATCAATGACATGGATAAATTAAAGTAGCTTATTGCTTTTCAGATATCTGGATGACAGAATAAGAATACAAACTTCAGATAGCTTGCTGCAATGTGTTGATCTTATCAAGCTGAAGTTTAATAGAAATAACTGTGCTTGAGTTTCAAAAAGTAACTTTCCAAGTACGACAACTAAGGAGATTTGGTATCAACTGACAATAGCTTTCACGTAAATCAACAGCATATGACCATGAAAGAGTAAATATTATCCTAGGTGTGTAGTGGCTGCATAACACTGAGAATAACTGACCTGATAACCTGCCCCATGCTACCAAGTCACACCTCAAGTACTATGGCACTGTATTTCAAGAACACAGGAACCGAAAGACAGTTAGAGGAAAACTGCCAGGATGATGACACAGTGTCAAAATGATCTCACATGAGGGACGTGTCACATTGAGAAAGGGCTGGCTCCACTTGAGGAGAAGTTTCCCGAGGTCAGGGACTAACTGCACCGTAGCTTTGTCCTGGATATCAAGTACACAGTAGGTGCAGGGTAAATGTTTACTGTATTAATACAAATGAACAGACTGTATTTAAATGTACTGATAAGAATAATCAGGTATGGCAAGACTATGAAAATCTTCAAATATTTGAAGGAACATACATAGACAAAGGATACAAATTATTCTGTCTGGCCCCCATAATAGAACCAGGACCAAAGTGTGGAAGCCACAGGAAAAAAAATTTAAATTAAAAGAAGACCATTGTGCTATTTAGAGCCCTCATACTATGGAGTGTCTGAAAGGGATCAAGCCAGATGAGGGTTTAGAGGTGTTTACCCTGGGGAAAATACCCTCCTAGCATACTGGAAACCCAGTTGTAGAAACGTCATGGTACTGAACCCGATTTCTCCCCTCAAATGAAAATGATGACTTGCTGAGCCTCAGTTTGGTTCTAGGCACTGGTGTCTGTAAATGGTTCCTTAGATGGAAGTTCTTCTAGGACTGGCTATGGTATACCCAGAGTTAAGCTCTCAAGATGCAGCTCTAAGTGGTGCAGACAGAGTCAAGGCTTCCCAGCGCTCACTAGAGAGGGCGGGGCAAAGGAACTTCTAGGAGAGATGCTGTACCTGATCCTGGCCCATGGAGGGCCACCTTGCTGCTTATACATTTTTATACTATTGTATATTTGTAGGTTTGCATCTAGTCTCTTCCTACCAGCTTATAACCCCCTGAAAGTAAAATGTTTAAAATTCCTGTAACCTTGAAATTTTTTTACCACCAAATACAAGTTTAAAAGACTAAAATGAATACTAAGAAGATCTATCATTTAATCCTGACACCTAGCCTTTGAGGGAGGTACAATTATTATTGTATTTCCATTTTATAGATTAAGAAAATGCAATTTAGAAATATAGCATAACTTGCCCAAGGTCTCGTAGTTTACAGGGTTTGGACTAAAGCACAAGAATATCTGACACGGCTCAATAATGATGATCAGATATTTCTTGCACTTAAAAGCACTGGCATTAAACTAAAAGAATGGGGGAGAGAGTAAGAAAAAAGAGAGATGTTTAATCAACTAAATAAAGTAAACCTGCCTTTTAGGGAATAGAGACTAAGCCTTGATCATTAATTTAAGAGAATCTGAGTAACATCCAGTGAGATACATTTCCATCCTATATTACACTCAGTTTGACTCATGTCATCATGTTGACAAACTGTAGGTTATTTGTAGTAATTCTGGCAAAATGTCTCTGTTATATTTCAAACTCACTATGTCTCTTTACAGACAGCCACAGGTGCAGCAGTTTAACAGTGAAATGCCTATAGAGTACACCCAAGTTTATTATAATCTTGAAGATAATAACTCATTTTGCAACAAATGCAGGTATCTCTTTGCCAACAATTACGATCCTTGAGTTTTTAAATATACATAAATAAAACTTTAAGAAAAAAATGAAAAAAGCATGAACACATAAAAGTCATCCTTCCTGAGAAGATACGCCATGTGTACACAATGGCTGATGAAATGCCTTAGAGATCAAAACACAAGATAACCAAGTACAAAGATTTGAAGATAAAAGATAAATACTACACCATAACAGAAATAATAACATCATGTGGCTATTATCGTCATTATCTGAGAAATAAATGTATGTTATTCAGCATGTCTTACTAAGAGCCACTACCACTACCAAGAGTCCCTTAAAGATCTCAGGGAACTTAAAAGAATAGATACTGTAGCAATCATTGGGAAAGTTCTAGGAAATATACACGTAATATGAAGAAACAAAGAGAATTATATCCTTGGATTGGAATTAGCAGGACTAGTGAAATAAATGAAAACTATTTAAAAATTCTGATGGTGTATTCTATAAATCACTTTTGCATTTATATATCTACTATGTGGGAGTCAAAAAATTCTGACAATATTACTTTGTTTTCTCCTAACAGTTTAATCATAAATTAACATCCCCTAAACATAAGATATATCTGAATTTTACAGAGTAATTAACTAGCCTACCAATTTCAGAGTAAGGCAAGTTATCTGAATGCCTGTTACTTTGCAGGAGACTAGTGAGACAGTGGCAGTGAGGGCACAAATGAGAGGCGTAAGTCACGCAAACATTTTAGTCAAAAAGGTAGAGAGAACATTGACCAGGACTGGCGTTGAAATGGCTCTTGCAATAATTTCCAGTGTGCTGAGGAAAAAGTGTGTGGGTGATGAAGAAAATGAGACAATGACTGTGCTACTGACTGAGGAATCTTTCTGTCATAAACCCATAGTGCAAAATCAAGCAAAGGACCACATTTTCTGTTTTACAAATTATTTAAGTATCCCTCTAAATGATTCTTGTAAAATAATTTATATGTTAATTTATGCATATACTTTATGTTTACATAAAATTAAAAATTTAAAGTGTGCCTTTAAATTTGTATCACACATCAAATATATAATTGTCAAATATACACATAAATTTTTAAAACATAAAATTATTTTTAAGGATGCCCTGTATTTTAAATCAAACAAATGCTCATGAAGGGAAGATTAGGCACCAGGCTCGACTGGGCCAGAACATGTGTCTGAGTTTTAAATATCAAGTTTTGAATCTATAAAAACAACTTATCTATTTTTCAGATTTGTCAACTGTGATTAATGAAATCCCAAATCTGTATTCAAAGAATCTGAAAGGTAACTAGCATAGAAAGAGCGATACAGATGTTTTAGATGCTTTTGCTACTGTGTGTATGAAAAGAAAAGCAAAGAACTTTGTAAAGTTTATAGGCAATGCTCCACAAGTGTAATTAATAATTACTCTGTGTCTACTCCATTTCCATGTACTGAGAACAGAACACACAGGCAAGATGTGTCCATGGTGGTTTTCTGTTTTATTCTCACCAATTAACAGACTATTGGATATGACAGTAATTAGACACCTCAGCTGGAAGATGATCATTATGTCTTAATGAGATGATTAAAAACAAGAAAAAAGTGTGATTCTTGCAAAATAATAGCATGTACTTTAAGTAATAATAGTACATTTATTTTGTCTCAAAGTTTATTGTGCTTTGTCAGCCCATATCAAAAAATTTCTCCCACCAAAATGTGCCTTAGAAAATTACACGAACTAAGCGTAAAAATAACAATTTTTAGTGAATCAGCTGTAAGCTCTGGCTATATTTATTTTCAGAATGTTTACTAGTGCTTCTCTGACGTGACAAGTTACAGTTGCCACATAATATTACAAATTTTATACTGATGCATTTCACATTCACCAAGGACTTCGGCTTCTATTCTGTTATGTAGCTGAGGCCACCTCTTCAAATTTAACTGATTCACTTTCCATTAGACAGTGAATACCCTTGGTAGGGACACACGAGTGCAGAATGACTAGAAGGAACTCGGAAGGGATCTGATGCAATGCACACCCCACCCCAGCCCAGGTCATATGTCTCCCACAAACTCTTCCCTTGGGTTAGAGTTTTGTTACCCTAAAGACACATGTTATCCACCATGAAGTAGTTATCAAATACACTAGCATAAAGTCTGGTTTAGAGGAACTGGAAAATACAATATAAAATCAGGATAAGAAAGAAGAAAGAGACAAAGAATGAACTACAAAGCCCTGTTAGGCAGCATCTAGATGAAAAGTTTTGTTCATTAATTTATACACTCTTTCACTTACTCATTCATTCAAAATGAATCGCCTATTATCATATTAGTAGGGTATACAGATTAATATTTAATCAAGGCAATCATGGTTCAATCTTAAAACAAGAGGCTGTTCCCATATTTAAACATCACTTATTGGTAATTTGGAAATAAAACTTTACCCCCTACAATTCTATACCTTTATATTCAAAACCAGAAGCCATCACCCAGGAATACCACCACGAATGCTGTCAAACTTATAAATATTATTGCATCCAAACTTGTCCCTCTCCTTCCTTTCTGAGAGAGTAGAATAGGTTTTCCTTCCTTTATCTAAGGGCCATTTACCCACATCCTCTGGATGCCACTGCTGAGCCCACTACCTTCTGAAGACCCTGTTCTGGCCCTTATCCCACAGCAGTTCATGGTAGACTACTTGTCTGTCTGGCAGTCAGCCCACTGAGGACAAGGGAGCTTGCTTACTTTATTCATACTTGTATCTCCAGCATCTAACACACGTAGGCTCAAAATATTCAGCCAATTTGTGCTTACTAAACAAATGGACTTACCAATGTGTGTAACTTCTGACCCACCTCTGTTTCTATCACTGCAATTACCTCATCAAATATCACGTATATGATTTATAAAAATAAAACTTACACCACATTCTAATGAAGAGCCTATTAATTGTTCCGTGACACTCTACACATTTATGCTCCCCCCATAATATAATTCGCACACAGTTTTAAACTGTAACTGTACCCTTCTAGTATTATAAAGGTGAAATGGTATATAGCCAAGCATATCTGGGCAATGGGATGGCTTTTTCTTGCTATCTTCTATCAATCAGTTTATTTGTATGGTACAAAATTGCTATTCCTCTGAATTGACGCAGAAGAAAGTCTTACATAATATAACACTATTTTGATATACCTTGACATGTACATTATGTAACAGCATTTTTCCTTTGCTATACTTCACAATATAACAGGGGAACACTTTTTTAAAGTCAGCAACATCAGCAGGAACAAGACTTTTAAATGAAGCTCCCAGGATGACAGAATTCTCACACTTAAAAACAGGTAGTTTATTCCACAAGAGTTAATTTTTTTCTGAAATTAAGCCACAGTGATTCAGGTAACATTGCATTATTAAGCAATAAGAAAATAGTATACAGGAGGTACTAACCTAGAACCTTTGGATGATTTTTTTTAAAATATTTTTTAAGGCTGAGCAGAGGCTCATGCCTGCAATTCCAGCACTTTGGGAGGCTGAGGCAGGATGATTGCTTGAAGCCAGGAGTCTGAGACCAACCTGAGCAAGAGTGAGATCCCATCTCTACAAAAAGTAGAAAAAATTAGCCAGGCATGGTGACACGCACCTGTAGTCTCAGCTACTCTAGAGACTGAGGCAAGAGGATCACTTGAGCACAGAAGTCTGAGGTTGCAGTGAGCTATGACGGTGCCACTGCATGCCAGCCTGGGCGGCAGAGTGGGACTCTGTCACAAAAAAAGAAATTATGTTGTAAAAATGTGATGACATTTTAAGTTAGATTTTTAAAAAATTTCATTGACAAATATTAATAACTGTATATAATTATGGGGTACATGATGTTTCGATATATGCATACACTATAGAAAGATTAAATCAAGCTAATTAGCATATCTATCATCTCACCAACTTATTCTTTCTAATGAAAACATTTAAATCTACTTTTACCAACTATAAAATATACATTATTAACTATGATCACCATGCTGTGCAATAGATCTCTAAAACTTATTTCTGCTGTCTAAGTAGAACTGTGAACCTTTTGACCAACATCTCCCCATTTCCTCCAAACCCAGCCTCTAGTAAACACCAAGTTACTCTCTGCTTCCATGAGTTTGACTTTTTTTAGATTCCACATACGAGTGACATTACGCAGTATTTATCTTTTTGTTTCTGACTTATTTCACTTAGTATGATCTTTAACTTAAAAAATGAATTTTTTTTCTTATGGTCCTATGAAGAAATATAAAACCATTTAATAACAAACAAGTAATAGTACTACCAGGAGTAATAATACTACCTAAAATGTATTGAGCATTTACTATATCCAGACCCTGCGCTAAGGGCTTTGTATGTATTAGTGCATTTAAACCTCAGACCAGTCTAATGACACAAGAACAATTGCTATCAGTATTTATTATCTACTAGGAATCTGAGGCACAGAGATTTGAAAGGCATTTTCCCAGGACAGCAGCAGGTAAGTGGTAGAATCAGGGTTTAAACCAATATATTCTTAATGTTAAACATTATTCTTTCTTTAGTGTCTTCATGCTTTAATGTGAGTAAAAATAAAATATTGTTCTATGCCTCTTTCTCTCAAACAGAAATCATTTTTTAAACTATTTGGAATACATTTCAGAATAAGATGACAGAACATCACCTGCCACCCCAATTTCAGTATCTTAAGGAGAGGATCTTACGAAGTGTGTGGTCAAGCTTCCAACACACGGATAATGGTGAGTTATCTGACAACTGCCCCAAACCTAGCACCATATGACTTAGTCAGAAATAAACAACTATTTTAAGTACTACTCAGTAACTATGTTGTCAACAAGTCTGTATACTTCCTTTATAGTAAATACTATACTTTCATAATCAACAAGTCAGTTTATAATAGATCAAATATTTTATATATTAATATTTATACAATTATATAGGAAGCTCAGACACATTTCTACGTTAGAGAAGCAAGCAGAGACAAATCTCTCCTGTGTTGAGGAAAGCAAAGGTTCTTCCAGGGTAAGCTCTGACTCTAAATAAGCCTCAGTCCAAAAAGAGTTTTATTGCAGACTGATAATCCCCTAGGTTTATAATAAAAATGCTGACATAGCTTTAGCTACAACATAACAAATGCAAGACTATAATGTTTGCTTGTCACAAATTCCTATTTATTTTCAATGTCTTAACAGATGTGCTTTACTGCCTTTAAATTCCCCCCAAAAGTTAATGGCTTGTCTATCAAAAAGATAAACATCTTGTTTTAGGCTTTGGGGATATTACCTGTGGGGAGAAAAACCAATACTCTAGCAAGACATTGTGTCCAAAATTCATTTAAAGTAAGAAGGCCATACCCTCTCGGGGCATCAGAAAGCTACTAGAAAGGAGCAGCTGGATCACCCCAAAGTCTTAAAAAGTACAGCATTCTCTGTATAATGACACTAAAATATATAATACATTCAGATTTGGTTGTACCAATAAGGTGTGATTTACCATTTAAATGACTACACTTTTACAAAACAAACTTCAAAATGAAGGTAACAGTCTTTTAGACTCTTGAAATAATGCTTCGAGCAAAATGGACCTTAAACATATGTAGTCCAGTATTTTTCACACTATGAATCCTGACCTATTAGTGGGTTGTGGAGTGGGGTTTTTTTTTTTTAATAAAATAGATTAAAATGACATAGAAAGTATCAGAATATATTACAAATAATAAGAGTTTCTTACTTCTGAAACTTTCCTGTCAGGTAAACAATACACGGGCATATTGCATTGTGATGTAGAATGAATTTCTTACGAGGTACTGTAGAAAAAGTTTGAAAACACTGACCCTGAGAAACTCTTTCATTTGGCAGGTGAGAAAACAAACTCGAGGGATTTTCCCAAGGTCAGAACTCACTAAGATTAGGGCCTGAAATAGAACCTATTTATCAATCCATTTCCCTTATGTATATGTTAATTATAATTGCACATTCTTTGAGCTCTTTCTTCACATATAAATTCCCGGAACCTTAAATCTACACCTTTATTTCATATATTAATTCTACTCTTTCCCCGTGGTATACCACTGTATAATGTTAACATTACATAGCCAAATTAAACATTTTTCGTGAAGGAAGAGAATGATGATATAGAAATTTTTAATGTCCCCCTTTATAAAACTGTATCTAAAAAGTGGGAGGAACCAGTATGAGCTCAGGGACGGGTACAATAAAGGCATATTCTGGTTATCAGCAGCTTAACTAGAGCAGAGAGTTTCTTTAGAAGAACACTGACAAAATAAATTTAGAAAAAATGCAGACACTACTTTGGATAATGTACAGTAACACGAGAAGCTCACTCTCTAAAGAGATGGTTTAAACAGAAAATACATAAGTAACCTGAGGAGTGTAGACTTTCAGAAGTAACCATTCAGAGGAATTAAGATGTTTGAAAATGAATCCCTTAATTATTAATACTAAAAAGGAAAATTATGACATTCATAGATGTGTCTTGGTGTCACTGTCATGCTGGATGGAGGATAAATCTAACTGAATCTGGATATTTGTGTGTTCTTAGGTTCTTTTACTTGTAACAGTTGTATGAAAAGGAACCACACAGCAGGTTGTGGTATCTATCCTTTGACTTTTTCCACACATACAGACACAGTGAAGATAGGCAGATGAGCAGACTAAAGCACACTTAAATAACGGTACTTCCACCCTTACTGGTCTCCTGCTTGCTTTTTCACTAAGAAAGTATCACGGCCACCCTTCATATAGTCGGCATTCATTCTGATGAATGCAGAGTTTCATGTTATGCGTGTTCTACAATGCATTTAATAATTATTAATTAATGAGTGTTTTCCTTTCAAATTTTTTAACAAATATAAAGGTAATATTTGCACATGCATTAAGACAAATTTCATTATAACTTTATGTGTTTTAAATACACACTATTTCTTGACTATCTACTTTGCCGATGCATATTGCGTGTCTCCTGTGGAAGACGAACGGAGGGCACCCCACCATTCCCTCCTTCTTTCCTACTCGACCTCCTGACTTTTGGAATTTACACTTTATTTTTAGCTCTTCAACTCACGATCATTTACAACATCATTTACAACTTCAAGTAATATATACTTAAACTCTTCTCTTGCTTCATACCTTAAATCAACACCTGCTGCAATGAAGATGAGGAATTGCTGCGTAAACACTCCCTCCCACTTTCCCTCGTCCTACCAGCTCTGTCGTTATTATATTATTCTTCTAACATCAAAATAATAATTGTTTCCGATGTTTTGTGTAGAATTTGGTTCTAAAAATTAAAACCCAGTGTATTATAACATTAGGTTCAGTTTTTCTTTTAGTTTATATTTAGCTACCACTTTTCCTGTATTTTATTAATATATCATCCTTTTATTCAATTTTTGGGTTTATCACTAAATAAATTTTTATATGGACATTTTTTACCAAGCTTCACATTCTTCATGAGTATGATTAAAAGTTATCTATAAAATTCCATATTTAATTTTCTCTCAGATCTTTGAAGTTATTGTAGGATCCAATGTTGCTGATGAAAAATCTGGTGTTAGCCTGATTTTCATGCCTTTGCAGAACATCTGTTTTTATTCTCATTGGAAAATTGTAGCATCATCTTCTTTATCTTGAAAATTTTGAAATTTCACCAAGATATGTCCACATATGGTTCACTTTTATCCCTCCTGCTTGTCAGACTTTTAAATCTATCTCCTGATGTCTGTGGTGGATTGAGTGTAGTAATGGCCCCAATTTGTGTATATCTTTGGTAGAGCCCTTCCAGTGTTCCCTGGGTTTGGCCATGTAATTTGCTTTGGCCCATGGGACGGTAGCAAAGGAAAGTAAGCAGAGACTTGAAGAGCTCATGTGTTGAAAATTGTACTCTTGCTGCTCTTAGGAGCTCTGCTGCCAAGAGAACAGGCTTAGTTCAGCAGGATGATGACAGACACAGGGCTCAGCTACTTCTGTCATCACAGCCAACAATCATAGCCACAGTCCTTTGAGTTCACCTATCAGCTAACCCCCAGTCAGTCTTCCACTGATCAAAGTCACATGAGCTAGTTCAGGTGAAAACCGCCACACCTTGCCCATACAAGAAGAACAAGCAGCCAAATCAGAGACACACAAGCTAAATAAATGGTTGTTTTAAGGCACTAAGTTCTGCAGTTATGTGTTACACAACAAAGGGTAATTGACATAGAGTATTTCTTCAGTTTATAAACTATGATGTCATTAAATTATATTTTCTGCTTTTGTCTTTTTCTTTTGTATCAATCAAATGTTGGATCTACTGACTCTATTCACTATCGCCCTTAACTTTTTAATTTTCTATTTCCTTCCTTTTCTGTTTCAAGTGTTGGACGCTAATCATCAATTTAATTTGAAGATCAAAACTAGCTTAGGCTTCAACAATGCCCTTTCTGTCTATCCGTTGGCTTAATAAATTTTTACTTTGGTAATCATACTTTTAATTTCCTGGACAATTCTTGTTCTTATTGCTCCTTTTTCATAATAGAATTTTACAACTAATATATCCTCTCAAATTCTGTTTAGGGTACAAATTAGACATCTTTTTAAAGTCTCTGGTATTTCCTGAATTATACCTAAATCTTCTGGTATGAGTTCACCTAAATATGGGCTTTCCCTAAATAGGTGATGATCCTTGGATCTGATCATTCTAGTTACTTTTCTAAATGAAAAATGGTGTCAATTCAGCAGGTAGTTCATGTTGTTTCTTTGACACTGTGCAATACATTATCCCAAAAGGCCTCTTCCTGGAATGAAAGAGATGTCAACAGAATGTTCTGTGGGTTTCATGAGCAGAATAGCAGGCAGGCAAGCTGGTGATCCCCATTGCCAAAAAAGACAAGTTTTATTTTATGTATGAAATGTTTTATGAATTTCATTCCTGGACACCTTTTCTACCTTTCATCCAATGTTCACTGTAGGATTTCAGTGTGAAAATAATATCTTTTCCATTATTTTAATGTTGCCATATGAGAAAAGAGAATTTGGCTAGTGTGTTTAGTCTGCTGGCTTAAACTGCAAGCACAGTAATTAGTTTCACCCTCGACCCTTTTGTCGGCTCTTGTTCATTGGTTTCTTCAGGCCATAAATGCCTGATGCTGAGAACAGAAGTCAGTGAATTTCACATTTGACAGAATGCATTTTGAGAATGATCTGTGTAGGGAATAATTTATTTGTAAAGAGTAAAGTTCATAATATAGAGATTTCATAAGAAAAATTTGACTTTTCTAAATTTCAAAAGAACATATACTTTGATGGCACTTTCTAAAGGATTTCTGAAATCAACATTCGCATAGATGAATGTTATTATCTGTAAACACTGCTGCACTAAACACTCCAGAATTTAAAGTTCATTTAAGCTTTCTTTCACTAAATAATATTTCTTTTTTATGCTTCCAAATTTATGAAAGCAACACTGGCTCAAAAGAAAAGCAGTATATTAAAATAAAATAATGTTCTTTTCTGATGGGAACACAGATAAATCATCTCTCAAGGAGAGTTCATCAAGGCTAGAGACTGGCAGAAGAATAGTAGCCCTCACCTTCAAAGATCGACCTTATTTTAAAACACACCTTCTCCTCTGTTTAGCTTTGATGTATTAATAAGTTCATTTGTCTTAAACCTCAAGGCTGGTGTCCAATAAGTTATGGCAATTGAAAGAACTATGTCTTACAAAGAAAGGTATATCTAGTAAGGCTCTATTTTTATTTCAAAACAGTGATTTAAAAAAATTTTAGTAGAATAACCTAATTTTCAAACAAAAACTTATAGGAACTCATAAATATATACGTATATCAAAAACAAAAGCGGAGTTGTTTTGCTTAAGGAGGTTGGATTTGGGGGCAGAAAAGCCTCAGAACTTAGTTTCGTGATCCTGAGACACAGCAAAGACACCTTTTCCTCCAAAGAAACTGAAATCTACTTTCCTACTGCATAATGGGACAAAAATTTCATGCTTTTAAATTATTGGTATAGATGCATTTTTCATAAATATTTATTGAAAACAATTGAATAAAATATTGCATTAACTCATTCGTTGAACATCTCTATGTAACTGAAACAGGAAACGGCACTTCGAGGGCTGCGTGGGAAGGCTCAGGTGCAGTTCCTAGTCTCCGAGAGTTCAAACGTGAACCACATATGAAGCTGAAGCCACACTGTGTGCTGCTTAATTCCACAGCAGACTAAAATAGGTTGCAGTATTTAAGCAAATTAACTACAGAACAAAAGGAAAAATTCTATTTAGTTGTATCTTAAAAGATTATTGGGATTTAAACAATTCAGAGGGGGAAGAGAGCCAACATATAAGTGGTGGGGAAAACGTGGACAGATTTTAGAGAAGAGGAAACATCAGGGATGTGGTTAACAAGAGGACAACTGTGTAACTGAAGTGGAAAATGGCATATATTGGAGTTTGAAGGGAAATAAAATTAAGTAGCTAAGCGTGGAAAGTATAAACAGTGTTTAAGCTACCGCTACCACTTCCTGCTGTGCCCTTACCTCCGGAAGGAGCATACTTCCCTTCTTCACTCAGGTCAGACTTGCACAAATGTCCTGCTTTGGCCGAAGAAATGGAATTAGACCAGATTGCTGAGATCTCTCTTTCCCTCACCATAAGGCTGAACGTGCCCCAAAGAGGACCAGCTAAGTCAGCCTCTGTCCCAGAGTGAAGGCAACATGAGCAATGCCACTGCAAACCCACAATGAACACGTAACTGTGTATAGTGAGAAATGAATCAATATTGTTGAAGCCACTGGGTCCATTATCACTGCAGCTCGTATCCTAACTGATACAATGGTTAGAATCAGATCAAGGACGACAGGAAAGTGAGGACCTGATGTCAGGGAGAATAAGTATCTAGTGTAGGTTTATAACCTGTTTTCATTTCCAAACATGCCTTTTCATTCAGTGGTTTTAACCTGGGGATGAGTGCTGCTGAGCTTGACTTTGTCTATCTCTAATTTGACATGGCAGCCAATATTCATGTCCAGAAATCTGAGATGAGAAGAAAAATGTCTTTTCAGTCTTCACTCAAACGTCACTTTCTCGATAAGGCTTGATCATCTCATTTAAAATTGTAAACTAGCCCCTTCCTCCTCATTTTTTGCACTCTGTATCTCCCTCCTTTGTGGCCTTTTTCTGCATAGTCCTTCTCCGCCATTTACATGTGTATATGTGTAGGTTAGGGAGTGTGTGTATATGTGTGTGTGTGTGTGTGTGTATGTGTGTGTATGTATATAAAACTTACCTGTTTGCAAAAACTTATCTAGTCACAAAAAAACATGAAAATTATTGTACATCTCATGATACCTTTCTGAAAAATTATGATCTCTCCATCCCCATGAAGAAGGTAAGTGAAAATTCCCTCTTTAACAAATGGAAGAGGGAACAAGGACAAAGCATTAGAAAATTTACTCGAGTTACTTCAGTAGTACCAACTCGAAAAAGACTTCGGCCTGTTTTCTTTAACAGATAAAGTATACCATAGTTTAGGCAGACTTTGACTTACACTGGCTTCACATATCTTAAACTAAAGAATGACTTATTTATACCTGGGTAGAAACTAAGAAAATCCCCATTCATGCTGCCAAAGAATATAAGTATTACTGGCAACCAAAGTTTGAATGCAGAACCTTTTCCCCCCACAAAATGGTAATTAGGTGCAGTACAATCATTGATGAGATATTTCTGGTACACTGTAGGTTAACCTAGTTTTTGCATGCTGGATGCAGAAGTTATCATTTTAATGTTTTTTTCATGTCAAAACAAATGTGAAGTTTTAAAGAAAACATTTTTAATGTACTTTTGTAATGCTACCATTTGAAAGGTGAAGACTGACTATGCTATCTTTGCATAGCATGATACTTTTGTTTCCAAAAAGCTTTTTCCCTCAAAGACACCACGCCCTTGAGAATAATTCTCAAACTAATCATAAAGAAAGAACTTTTGTTTATAAATTACTACTTTTGTTATTTCACAGAAGGAAGAAATGGAACAATTTACAGATATTCCAAAAAGTTAACTGAGTATGGGATGATTAAAATATAGTTCCTTCACATGGATTTAATTGCATTATATTCCATAAAATATTCATTTTAAAATGAAAATTTGAAAGTAACTGACCATTCGAACTTTGAACAAGTTGAAAAAGCTTCAAATAGGTGATAATTACCAATGTTTTAAATGTGCTATGTCCTAGGGGAGGATTCAGCATAAGAATAAATAAGGCAAAGTCTCTGCTCTACGGAACTCACACTGCAGCAGTGGAGGCTGAGACACAAACACTTCGTTACATCATCTCAAACTGAATTTAAAGGAGAGATTAACTAATTCTGTCCTGAAAATGATGGAAGATTGCTTGGAGGAGCTGATATTTGAGCTCTGTCTTGAAGGATGCAAGGTGCTTCCTTAGAGAGTCCAGCACATACAACAGGACAGAAGTGAAAAGCAAAGCACATTCAGGAAATAGTTTGTGATGACTGCATCTAGAATACAGGGTACTCAATAAATTGGAAGAAGTTTTAAGAAAGTATTTATTCAAAAAATATTTACTATCAACTCAACGTTTATCATAGGAAATGATTTTGGATAGAAATGATTTCCCCAGATTGTGAAGAGCTTTATACTACCTGTTAAGTATTTTGGAACGTATTTTACAGATAATGAGTTATCAGTGACTCTCACACAGGGGAGTGATAGGATCTATTTCCTTTTATTTATTTAAGGAAGGTAGCTAGAGTTGGAGGTGAGGGAAACTAGTGGCCAAGAGATTAGTTAACATGCCACCATAATGACTGAGGTGAGAAATGATGAAGGGTAAAACAGGGCAATTAGAGTGAATGGAGATAGAGAGAGAGATCAAAGAGAATTATCACCAGCCACACGGTGTGATGAAACAAATAGGCAAAGAGAGACAAGAATTTGCAATAATTCTTCTAAAACTTATGAAATTGTTTGGGGCATGTTAACTTTTAGATAACTGAGGGGCAAGTAGAAATGATCAGTGGGCAGTTTCGAATAGTGGAATGGGGTTAAGAGAGACATCAGAGTCAGGTGAAGCCAGCTCAAGAGTCTAAGTAAGATGCCCCGCCCTACAGGATACAGAATAAAATAAAGCGCAGAGGAAAACAAGGGGCATGAGAAGACAAGATCAGAGACATAAAACCACTCAGTAGAGAGTGATACTCTAAAAACCAACGGAGCACAGGCTTTAGGGAGCAGGACATAATGTAGTAAGGTCAACAGAAGCAAATATATGAGGACTATAAAAGTCCTTAGACATGCAGCAATAAGGAAGTCATCAGAGGAAAATTTCAGAGCTTGGTAGGATTAAAAGTCAGACTGTCATCAAATCAGGAATCAGTGAGAGATAAGGCACAGAACAAAGGTCCTTCTTTCTGAAAGTTCTGATGATGAAGACAAAGAGGAAATAAGGACTGACACTTAAGGGCAAAGTGGAGTTGAAAAGTAAGGTAAAGGGAACTGTGACATAATTGAGGAGACTGAAGATGGATAGTTCAAAAATCAAAGCGATAAGCTACAATTATGAGGCAAAATAAGACAGAGAAAACCGTGGAGATGAAAGAAGGAGAATATCCTTTTTTGAGCATTCAAGTGTGTGCCCGATATTTTGCTGTACACTTTCACATAATTTCCTTAATTAGCCAAATATTACTTATAGATGAGTATTACTATCCCTAATCTACAATCAGAAAATGATGGAGGAGACAGGTTTATTAAAATTGGAATATCTCAGAAGTGATGGCCTCTCTGAGAAATAGGAGGCAAGTCATCTGTTTCAACAGCATTAGGAATTGGGTTGTAGAAATGGTGGAGCTCCTGTATTGAATGAGAAAGTGATTCTTGGCAGATAAGACAAGAAAGAAATATTTACAGTGTGTAGTAATTATTGTATAATAACAGAAAGCTAACCTGGAATGACTTTTTTTTTCAAGCACTAACACGACAATAAGGTCCAATGGATGCTTTAGTGAATAGTGGCTTTTAATTTTTGTAGAAGAGTCAGGAATATGGTTCAAACTGATGTTACCTATATCAATCCTCTCTAATGTTTAATCTTAACTTAGTGAAAGCATTTCTATAAGGCAGTTGTACTAAAATAACATCTCATAATATTTCACAAGTATTTTACTATGTGAAAACTTCATGCTGGGAATAACTATCAAATGACTAATTTAAAACTAATTATTTCAGCATTAATCCAGATAATGATCCATAATGAATGGAAAACGAATAATCAGACATTTCAGGGGTTTCTTGTTGCCCAAATTCAGATACAAGAAAACGCTTTTGCTATGTCTTTCATCTATGGATTGAAACATAACCTAAAATAACTCTAAAATGTTAACATGTTTATAAATTATATTTTAGTTGAGTATAGAATACACTTTATAGATCAAAGTTTTAATACTGAGTTAATTAAGGAAAGCCCAATTTTATAACATTTTTGTTTGTGGAAAAATAACTAATACATAACGCTTGACCATATGGTCTGTTAGTCCTTTTGCTAATTACCTACAAATCACTACACAAGTTTTACAGCTGCTGCTTATTATTAACTGTAGTATGTTTTCCCCAGAGATTTCTATTTTCATACTTTTTTTGTTTTAACCATTGACAAAGAACATTCATATTTTTAATATAGTCAACTGCAGAGGGCCAAATATACAATACATACAAGGGAATGATTCTTTACATTTTAAGTAATGTTAATTACTTGATAAAACTTTCAGCAGACCAAAATATTGCAACAGTTTTATTTTAGGCAACATTTTAAAATTTTTCATTAAAGTCTGGCAGCCTGGAGCATGAAATGCAGCAGTCGGGCATTAAAATGTTATAACGGTTTCTGATATAGAAAGCAATTAGCTCTTTTAAAAATTGATCTAATTTATACAAACCATATCTAATTAGGAGCATGTGTTTTAAAGAATGTTAGAATTAAATCTGAATTTTGCCATGAAATCTAGAATAATTATGACTTCTTAAAAGCACAAGCAGTTAGATAGCATGTCAGAGAAAATGACATAAAATTAAAGTTAAAATTGAGGTATATAAATCTTAATAAAACATTTGCTTCTATCCTCTCCAGAAAATTTTTGTTACCTTCTATTTTTTATCCAATTGGACAAACTACCAAGCCCACTATAAACTCCTACTGGGCCAGGATTATAAGTGATTCATCACATGTGTCAACCACGCATAATGGTCTGCACAAGTAGGTACTAAAGGTATTTGCTGAAATAAAAGATACATACTTTTCAAATCAAACCAGTGTCTTGCTCTTATAGTGTACACATTGATTTATCACTTTAGTCATAAAGTAATAGTGTATGAATAGCCAAAAAAAATTACTGAGTATATAAAATGATTGGTATCCAAAAGGCCCTTTTAATTACCACCTATAAATTCTTCCCTAAGCTTTCTTTATACTGTCCTGCCAAACTAACAGGTTTTCTTCTTACTAATACTGCACAGATCTTCAGAAAAGCTACTATCAATTACTTTGATTTCCCGGGCTGCCCAAACTGCTAATGGGACTTAGTAATTAAAGTTCTTTTAAAACAATTCCAAATCTGAGCATCTCCCCATTCAGCCTGATTACAAGCAGCCATCAACATTAACATCAATCGCTGACAATGTAATATACATTGGATGTGCCAGAGGTGATCATTATCTAAAATCCTTTTCCTGAAATGTGACTTCTATTTAGGGAAGAACATGTAATGGGGATTTAAGATATTTCTATGTCCAATAACTGATTATATCATGAATCTTATATACAGCATTCACATTCAGAGGCAAATATTTCTTTATTTACAATATTCCCAGTCTCTTTCACAGTAAATGGCCTTGAACTCCATTATCATTTAAAAGGCCACTTTGCCTGTACCCTTCCTTTCACTAAAAATGTAATGAGATATTGATACACTGTGCACATGACACCATCTTACACTTGTATTTGGAAGCAGGTCCCTAAATGGATGATCCACATCCAGAATAACAGACTTTCCAACCAGAATTGCTAACTGGTGAAGCAAAAAATCAATAGGAAGCAAAATGAATGTAAAAAAAAAAAAAGTAAACAATTTTATAGAACCATTTGGACACAATTTAAAGGAATTTTGGTCAAATTGACTAGTATAACTCAGGAAATTATAGTTATTAGTCCTTAAGCCCTTCTGGTAGAATTATTATCTTTCCAAAGCTTTATTCAAATACAATAGATCCTAAGACTTCGCAGCCACTTTGAAACACTAATGAGCCTGTTATGGTATTTGAAGGGCATGGGGATCTAATGTGTACAATGTTTCCAGAGAAAAATAAAACCTTTAGAGCAGAATCATCTGTGTTGAACTTCAATGAGATGTTAGGCCACCTGAGGAATGACTGTTTCATGACATATAAAGTTGTAACTCAGATGTAGTAAGCAGTCTATAAATTTAATGCCAAAATTAAATTGCAACTGTCCACAATCACTTATGGATAGAGGACCTATTGTCTTTGTTACTTCTGTTACAGTAACTAGCTGTTCCAACAAGAAACTACAATACTAACTCTGTGGCCTGCCTGGGAGTTCCTTATAAGGCGGGTGCTTTAAGAATTGATTTTGTGTAATGGTAATAAGAAACAAAAATAGATAATTAAGACAAAAACAAAACTTGATAGGCAAAAATATGCCCAAGACAAAAATCCAGTTTGTCATAATAATACAGTAAATGACCTTAGATATAAATCCAATTGATAATTCTAAGATAATAAAAAAAATCAGGCTAACTTCTCTATAACAAATATATTTTATAGTCATCTTCTGGCTGGCAAACATAAACAAAACAAATTCAAATGAAAATGATTTTTCATTTAAAATATTAAATAGTGTTAATATTCAACATTTATATTTAATTTCTCCTTAACTTTTTTGTGTGTATGACTTTTGAATGTATCTTTAATATCTATCTTTTAGTATTCACTGCTCTCCTTATGGCACCTATACAACTAAGTGAGCACTACTATTTCATGGTATAACATCATCAGGCTAAGCCTTTAAATAAATTTATCCATTTAGTGATCCAGAAGGGAGAAATTATAACTCCTAAATTTCCAGTTTCTAGAGAAGTTCAATTGTATATAAAAACAGATTTATAGAACCTCACACATACGGCTGATTTTCTACTTGAGAGATCATGTGAATTCAGACAGACTTAGAGGCTGCGGATTGCCTGTGCTTTGTCCCCACTCACTGGATGTGGGCGTCCAGTGCACCCCATGACTGGTGGCGAGCCCAGCCTCTCTTTCCACTGAATGTGCCTGGGATGGCAGAATGATGTGAGGGAGAAAGGAAGCGGGGGGGTTGTGCCAGGACAAAATAAACAGGAGAATAAAGACTAGTGTTTTTCATCCTTGTCCCAGACATTCTAGGTATGAGTGGCACATAAACAATCTTTAACTGAACATTAATAACTTCTAAATAATTATGAGTGGAAAATGTTAAAGGAGAAATGAGACAGTTACAGAGATACTAAGTGCATGAGAAAACCACTTCACGGCATAGTGGCAACAAAACTAACCAGCATTTATGAAAGGTCTCCAGTGGTGATGCCATTTTCTTAAAATCGTGACTCCCCTGAACCAGGAAAGCCAGTTCCAGATCAGGCCATTGCATCCCCATCACTACGCCTTGGCTATGGCTGTGCTGTGAGGCTGGAACGGAAGGGGCACACCCTGAGGACTCAAACCACAGTTCTGGGAAATTTTCCCTCCTGATATTTCTCCTACGGCTTTGATCTCATCCCATGGTAAGGATTTACTCACGTGCCACGCCTCCGTCCCTCCGGAACACACACTTCTAAGGCAAAGATTTCATGTCTTATTTAGCTTGTGTCACCAGCCACCAGTGCGATGGCTGGCACAAAGAGCACGATGGACATATCTTTATTTAATTAAATGGACTTTCCTAGATTCCAGTTTCTCACCTGTAATATTGAAGATTTATGTTTCTTTCAATCTCTGTAATTTCATAATTCCATCTTTGAGACGTTCAAACACTGTACCTTAACTCAGCTATTTAAAATGAATTTAATTCAATTTGCACATAATAAAGAACAAAGCATCTTTTTTACTTTCCCTTGATTTCTCCCTTTCATGAAAGTCAATCCTGCGTGCTCAAAGGATTCAACTTTGACACACAACAGTTAATAAGAACTTAGCCTCTTATGTATTTTTTAAAATGTGGGAAACGGATAGACATGGGTCTTTACAGGGTGGTCAGTTGCATTCTGAGCCATGTATTCAATTCCCAAAATAACAAATTTCCTCCATCTTGAGTCTCTGTTCCCTTCCCCTCTTTCATCTTCTGGGTGTTTTACCAGAAAAATTAGAAGTCTTGAAAATCAAATCAGTGCAATATAAAGTCTGGCTTTTAGGGTAAAGCTGTTGACATGATTATAAGGAAAGAGTTCCACGTGTACAAAAGGCTCAAATTTGACTTGGACTCTACATGAGACCACGGCTGTTTCTGATGCCATTTTTACCCTACAATTCAAAGATTCTCTAGAGTAAAGCTTATGTAACAGCTTTGTAACATTACTTTATTGTGTTATTAAGTTTTCTTATTTTATTGTAATAATATTCTTAATTTTCATTACTTTTATGAAGTTATTTCTTAATTTGGTTGACATTCAGATATTTCAACTGTCATTATGATTTAAGAGTTTGTTGATTCTCAGTGGTAATCATATGAAAAACTATTCCAAGGAAAACAATTTAGTGATAATTAATAGCCTCTGATGATTCTACTAATTATTTTACACAGGCATCTCTGTTACTTAGCACAGGTGAATACCTCAATCACATGACTAACTTCAGGTTTCAGGGATTGGGAGACTGGTCTATTTTGTATGGTTCTGAGAAAATACAGTGATCCATCCACCTGCTGGCTTTAGAGAGCCCTAATTCTAGCTAGTGGCTAGCTAAGTTCTGTAGGCCAACTTGAAACTAATGCCATTTACAAAAATAAATTTCAGATTGTTTAAAGATTTAAACATTGTGTATGTGTGTACTTTAAAAGAAAACTGAAAGCATGATGTTATACTACAAAGAATATGGGTTTTAGAATCTTAACAGACCTGGTTGGATTCTCAGCACTGACACTAAAGGGCTGTATGTTAACGAAAAACTCCCATGAGCATTCTAAGGCTTAGAAACAATAATCCTGCAAGCTGTTTTCAGGATTAATAAAATGATGCATGTAGAGAATTTAGCAAGGTTCCTGGAATGTAATATGGTCACAGTTTATTAAGCAATTTCTATTAATATTATTGAATACTGTTTTAGCATATTCAACTTTTCTTTCAATGGCTTATATATACAGCATCTACCTAAATACACATTCAATTCTGTGTCTTTATTTTTCATTTTTTATGTATTGTCTATATTGAAACTGTCTTATTTACGATTTTATTGAATACTATTCCACTCAATACTGATAGTTATCCTAATTTTATGAGGATAAGTGAACTTTTTTATCTGCCTAACATGATTCTATACAGCAAATTATATAAAATATTTAAAAAAAAGGAAAAAGAAAAGAAGAGTCATTATAATTTCATTCACAGAGAAGAGGTGGGGATAACTAATTAAAAATCAAAGGGATGGAATTTTCAATGCCATAACCAATTTTTGTGTATCTACAAGGAAAGAGTCACTCAGTTATACATCTGAGCTATAGCAAACCTTACCTGTTTTACAGAAGATAGCTGAGAGCTACAATAAAAGAGATCTATTGTACCTCTTCTTTTTCAGAGTTTTCTCTCCGACAGAATGAAAAACAGTCAGGATTCTTTATTTATTTGATCCTAGGATTTTTGTGGTGGTGGTGGTGGTGGTAGAGTTGTTTACCTGTATGGGCCACTAAGTGGAATACTGAAGAAGAAATTGGTGGGAAAAAGCGATCTTTAACATACTCAAAAATTAAGTTGCCTTTTGAAAACTAAGTCTGTGCTATCAAAAAAAGTATCTATATCAAAGGATTAATTAACTAATAAGACATAACTGATGAGATTATTTTACAGCAATCTTACTCTATTCAACTATTTTTACTTCCATGTGTCTCCTCAAAAGACCCCCATCAAAACCCAATTTTTATAATTTCCTGAATTAAATGAGACAAATTCTGACCCAGAGCAGTAGTGTACAAACTTTCTAAAGCAGATTTCAGGTAAAATCTTACAAAGAAATCAAATATGTAAAATAAACAAAAGAGCTTTTTATTAAAATAGCATTTACCATTTTAAATACAATATATATAGTCCTGCATCACTTAATGATGGGGTATGTTCTGAGAAATGTGAATTTGTCATTGTGTGAACAACATAGAGTGTACTTACACAAACCTATATGGTATAGCTTACTACATGCCTGGGCTAGATGGTACAGCCCACAAACCTGTACAACACGTTCCTATACCAAATACTGCAGGCAACTGTACCACATGGCATTTGTGCATCTGAACACAGAAAAGGTACAGTAAAAATATGGTATTGTAATCTTATGAGACCATTATAGTATAGGTCCATTGTTGAAGGAAACTTCATTATGTGGTACATGACTGTATTATAAGAAAGAAAACAAAACTGATCATAATTCCACAACCAAGAATAAAAAATACAGAAGTAAAAGAAATGTGATTAGGAAATTGAAATAGTAGAGAAAGGCAAGAAATAAAAAGTAAAAGCTTTTTCCCTTAACCCTTGAGTCCTCTTCTCAAGGGTAAACACCATGAGTAATTTCTTGTCATTCCCTCTAGAATAATCTCATACATTTATACAAATACATGTATCTCAAAGATAGTATTTTGTTAAATAAATTTATAAATTACATTTCATAATATTTATGTACAATAAAGTAAATCAATAAGAATGAAGAATCTGTTTTTTCGAGTAAAAGCATATTAGGTTAGATGTCATGGCGGACAATTGTGGACTTAACAAATCCTAACACTCATTTTATTCAGGTATTTTAATTTGGTTAGTCAATATTACAAAATTCAAACACATGAGCAGATACACTATGAAATGCTCTTAACAGCCTGCTTTACAATCTCAAATCCAGAAATCTGAATGAGAAATAAAGTTTAAAGTTCTAATAATATATCATATATATAATATAATAATATATAGAAGTTGCTTGAATTCTCTATTTATGCTTATAAGTCAAACAATAAATACTCAGAGCTTTCAGCAAGTATTAAGGTAATGTTTCACATTCACGTTTTGTTTTACAACTAAGAAGGGATGCTAGAGTTTGGGCAGTCATCCCTACTGCTTGCCAAGGAAGTAGAAAGTTTGCTTCTGAGCTCAGTGTGATCACAATCTCACAATTTTCCAGATTTTATATAGCTTTCCTTGCCTATTTCCTCCCTCATCCACTTTATCTATTACTCCTCTGTTACAATGAGATATTAAGAAATGCTCTCAGTTCCTGGCTACATAACATCATGCTAGAGTTTCCAGTTCTAAATCCTAGAACCAGCCCTATCCTCCTGCAGTACAAAAAAAAAAAAATCTATGGAGCATAATTTGTTGAGCTCTAAAAAGTTCCCTAAATAACCCCTATGTCACTTCCTCCCAGCTAATTACAGAAAGGTCAAAGCATTTCTATTATAAATCAAGAAAGATTTGAGTATAGGTGTAAGAAGGAGAATGGAGATATAAAACGATGGCACTATACTGTAATATTGATCATCACATGTCAACAAAGACAGCCTGCTCCTGCAAGCTTCAAAATGTTCTGCCTAAAGAATATATTATATAATCACATTTTTACAATATATATCTCTCTGTACTGTGATTTTTAGATTATGCTAAGTAAGATTCCAATGGTGACTCTATGTATCATATTGATAATTTATCATATGATAATTTGTTAGTAGGCTCCTTTTACCGATAAGCACTTATCTCTTGGCTTGGTTCACCACAGAGTATTCACAAATAAATACAAAGCCTTACTGTGGTTAATTTTATGTGTTAATTTGGCTGGGCTATGGTGCCCAGCTGTTTGCTCAAACACCCACCTAGATATTGCTCTGAAGATATTCTGCAGGTGTGATTAGCATTACAATCATTGATTTTAAGTAAAAGAGATTACTCTCATCCTTTCCTTATCCAATCAGTTGAAGGCCCATAAGACCAAAAAAACTGAGATTTCTTGGGGAAGTAATTCTACCTCAAGACTGCAATACAGCAACTCTGTCTGGGATTACAATCAACTGACCTGCCTCACAAATTTCAGACTTGCCAGCCCCCAAAATCATATGAGCCAATTCTTAAAATATATATATAAATTTTCTGTGTCTCTGGAAAATCTTGACTGATATACATATCACATCTCTACCAATACAATATTCAACAAATATTTATTGAGTGCATTTATATGCCAAATACTGTTCTAAATGCTGGTGATACAACAATAAATAGACAAAAATCCCTACTTTCATAGAGCTTATATTTTAGTAGTACTAAAAATAACAGCAAATTGTTAGCTAAGGTAACCATATAATTTATCACATAATTCAGGACAGCTTTTAGGGTGAAATGGGGCATCAGTAATAATTATGCCAAGACAGCATGCCTAACCCAGAACCATTATGGACAAACTAGGATGCTACAGATTTCCGGAGCCTTCAGTGAAACTTAGGCCCATCTCCCCCAAAACGATTATGCATCTGGCTAATTGCAGAAAGCCAAAGGTGTATGTCACTAATCAAAGTTGAGGAGTACATCTGTAGATTCAGAGAGATGTGGATTCCAATTCTAGTTATGCCTTTCTCAGCTATACATCATAAAAAGCATTCAACTTTTATGTATCTTAAGTATGCCATTTAGAAATCTATATAATTGTGAGAACTAATGATATAAATGTGTAAAACATATTGAGAAGGAATTGGGACATGCCAGGCATTCAATAAAGCGTTTATAAAATAAATCACTAAGCTCAGCAGGACTAGAGATAAAGTAGTATACAGAAAAGTTTTGTTCATGAATATCTCTTTCTATACTACTAGATTTTTTAACAGATGTGAATGCATTTCACTGGTTGTAAAATTTTTGAAGATAAAAGAGAAATTTGAACAGTCTTCCCTGTAATTAATAAAGTGGCCCAGAAACAATGAAAGGACAAGGCTATGATTTTGAGCACGGGCATACACAACTGTCAATCTGCCATTTATCATCTCTAATATTGCTAGAAGAAACTTCTAGAATTACCTTTAAAAAGTTTTGTATTCCTTTAACTGAATTCTACACTAATATATACTGAAGTAGAAGCTTGCTTAAAAGCAGGTCCAACAATCTTCCACCCCAGTTGGAAACTGCTGCCAGGAAACAAGGACGAAGTGAAGACTTTCTCCCAAGCGTGACCACAGGAGCTGCAACCACTGCACACACGCCACAGTGTTTCTGAAGAAGTGGGTTTGGTAACTCTCTGCCCATGGCTACGATCTCTGACAGAGATAGTGAGCCGTACCCACCAGCTGTCTGCAAAGTACATAAATATCTGCAGGTATGATCTCAAGTGTGAGAAAACTTTCCTTTGTCCCCAAATATTTTTCTCCGTTGGCTTATTATAGAACAATTTTTCTCCATTCCCTTAGAGTTCTCCCAAAAGAGGCACAAAATCAAGGGAACTTATGGAGAAGGTGATATATTAAATCTATGAGAGGAAGGATGAGGTTACTGACATGTAAGAGCAGTATGGGTGAAACAATCATTTCAGAAGGCAAAGTCCTAAATGCCCTGAAACTGTGTGTATTTTTTGTTTGGTGGTGGAGAAAGTGAGGGTGGGTGGAGAGGTGGAGAAGATCAAAGGAGAGGAAAAATGTGAAACATGGTGCCTTTTCTAAATAGGACAGGACAGAGTAGTACTTCCTAATAAAATACTTTATAATCTTACAAGGGTCAGTTTTAACTGAGAATGACAACTATATTGCTTTTTTGTCTAAGTTGGAGATCTACTGTTTCCTTCTGATTGTAAATGTAAATATCATTATAAACCTATGTTCTCCTGATAAATTTTTCAGAAAACAGTGAAGGTGAAAATCCCTCAAATGACATTACCCACTGACTACATTTTTTTTTTTTTTTTTT
>CAUYSK010058896.1:0-17592 GCA_963575035.1 Avahi laniger | reverse complement strand
TGTATTCTGTATACACAATGGAATACCCCTCAGCCTTAAAAGACAGGAAAATTATGTCAATTGCGACCACATGTATGAACCTGGAAGACATTATGCTAAGTGAAATAAGTCAGGCACAGAAAGACCAATACAGCTTATTCTCATTTACATGTGGGATCTGAAACAATTGAATTCACAGAAGCAGAGAGCAGAGAATGGTGGTTACCAGAGGCTGGGGAGCATAGGGGGATAAGGAGATGTCGGTGAAAGAGTACAATGTTTCAGTTAGGAAGAAAAAATGATAAGCATTTGAGATGATGGATGTGTTAATTGGCTTGATTCAGTCATTCTACATTATATACATATATTATAGCATTACTTTGTACTCCATAAATATATACAATGATAATTTGTCAACATCCAATAAATAAGTAAATAAATAATAAAGCCTAGAGTCAGGGATCCTTGAATGTGTTTGTATAGCCTATCAAAAAATTCTTTTTAGCACACACATGCACATTTATTTATTTATAAATTGAAACATCTAAAACACAAATGTGTACAGTTCAAAGAATGGCCTACAGATGAAATATATTAAATATTTTCTCTTTGTCATGGCTTTATATTATTGTTATCTAGTTTCTCAAGATACAACCTGCACTTAAGAAGAGGCCTAGCCAATCAAAAATAAATACAATTTTATATTACTTTTTTAATTTTAGAAGGGAGACAATTTCTAATTAAATTGTCATTGTTTTTACCTTATAACATGCTGGAGAAGAGCTCTGCTCTAGGTGAAAGATACTATGCTAGGACTTTCTGAATCCTTTCTAGGATTCAGAAAAAGTTGTTGCTGTCTTCACAATGCTTAAATTCTAGTGGGGGATATGGATAAAGAATAAACAAATAAATATAAACTCTAATACACTAAGTACAAGAAAGAAACATCCAACAACATAAAAGGGAAGAGCTATTTGAGATGGAGTGTCAGCGACACTGTAGCAGAGACCAAAATAAAGTGAGGGACAAAGCCTTGGGAAGGTTTGATGAGGCAGGTAGTCGGTTCGTCATTGTGTGTCTGGCTGTCTTAGGAGGACATAAGTACCACAAATACAGGGAATCTCAGGTATCAGGCTAACTGCAAGTACGACAGTACCTTAGAAGTGTCTGCTACAGGGTAAAAATTTAATAAATTTTCGATTAAATAATCTTTAAAAAGTATTATATTTACCTTCTGAAAAATAAGTTTGGTGATAAATTAAGAAAGAATTGTAAAAATGCAATGTACAAATATATTTTAATAATAAATCTGCCAAAGATTCTTTGTGAACAATGATGTGAAAACAAGTCCAACAAATGTAAACAGTATCAGTAGAATGTTGATTATTAAAGATACAAGGAAACAAAAGCAGGCAACTAAATAAGCAAAAGGAAAGGGAAGTGATTCCATAATAATTCAGTTTCTGTGGAAATCCAGCTTCCAGGTCCCAAGCTTCAGCCCTGAAACATTTTTCAGAGACTCGCTATTTGTTTGGGCTCTCTGGGAAGCAGATGTTGAGATGGGTTAGGAGTTCAAGAGTTTACTGGAGGATGACATCCATGAATGATAAAAACAGATTGAAGAAAGAGAGCAGGAAAAGAAAAAAGAAATAAAGAAGAAAGAAAGAAAGAAAGAAAGAAAGAAAGAAAGAAAGAAAGAAAGAAAGAAAGAAAGAAAGAAAGAAAGAAAGAAAGAAAAGAAAGAAGAAAAAGGACTTTAGACCTGAATGCACCACACTGTTTGCAGTGCTGACAAGTATGAAAGGGAAGGCAGAGGGTGGAGGCTGGGAGAAACAGGATTGGGGAGAGAGCTCCTCATGCTGAGTTGCAGATCTGAAAATGTCTCCGCCAATCCAACAGGGAGCTCCAGAGAAAATACTGCCCTTAGAGGATGCCCGCATTGGGCAGAAATGGCCAGGCCCTTGAGCTGCCACCCTTGGACTCCCATGGTGATCAGTTGTTTACTGGGAGCTGCCAGGGTAGAGCAGAGGCAGATGATGCAGGATGGATATCCAGAGGCTGTCAGCTAACGGTGCTACTTGAAGCTTGACAGCAAGCTCCTTCTTTTTTTTTTTTTTTATTTCAGCATATTATGGGGGTACAGATGATTAGGTTACGTATGATGCAAGCTCCTTCTTGAAGGAAGATCAGAAAGTTTCACCTTCATGCCTGCTACAGGCATAGAAGAGGAAACAGCTGCGATGTCAAACTGAGTGGCCTTCCAGGGGATTCATATCAACGGACCACCATTTTTGTTCTCTCATGCTGGTGTTAATAGTTTTATCAACAATCATACTTGTTTTGTAGAAATCTTTTTATGAGTCCTGTCTATTTTGAGAGTGTTGATTTTGTTAAACATAGATTGTATAAATCGAAAATCCATGTAATTGACCACAGATAAACTGCAAACACTACAAATTGCTAACAATAAGCAAAGCTGTGAGGGTGCTCCATCCTACCTCCTGACCTTTTCTCAAATTCTGTGTAGACCCTGCATGATCCTACTGGGTTGGACAACCCAGTGCCAGTTCAAGTCTCTATTAATACTAGCATAATCGAATTTCTTTATTTCTATGTTATTTATTAAGACACAAACCCACGCAACTGGAAACTCTAGCATTTCCTTTATTGCCAATTTGCAGTCCGATAATTATAACATGTAATGAGGAAACAGGTCTGCAGGCCTTTCAAAGACAGGATACTGTGAGGGATTTTGTTCACCACATCTGCCAACTGCTGATATTGAGTAAAATACTTTCAATTCAGGTGGTGCTACCTTTAGATCCAACTCAGGCGGCTCTTAAGATAGCAATTTAATGATCATTTACTGAAGGCTTAATATATGTCAAAGGATTCTTATATATAATTATTTTTCTCCCTAATCATAGTAATATTAGTTCCTCCATTTTTTAGATGGTAAAATTGAGACATACATAAAAAGAGATTAAATATCTTGCTCAAAATGATAAAACTGGCATGTGGCAGAGCTGAGCTTCAAATCCAGGTCTGATTCCAAATTTTATATGCTCATGTATTCTAATTATTTCTCAGAATGAGTACTTAAATGGCTTGCTAAAACATTAAGTTACAAAAAATAGAAAGAATATCACTTTTTGTCCGTAAATAGAATATGAAGATACGTATATTTATATTTGTTTAGTGATTTTTTTTTTAAATCTCATTACTTTACATCTGGTTTGCTATGGGCAGCTACTTTTTCTATGCCATATTTCTATTTCAAAACTTTCTTTTTATTGCTGTGATCTTGAGAGCAAGTTTCTTGTTAGTATTCAGGCAACAATGAGAGGAAGCTACCGAATGATGCACGTGAAGGAGGCAAGACTGTCATTATAAACCGAGCATATGGCAAGGATCAGTGATTGCTTGTTGCTCATAGAATTGCTTGCTTCTTTCCTTCCTCCTTCCCTCCCTTCCTTCCTTTGGTTTTTTCTTCCTTCCTTCCAAGAAGGGAATCATTTAGAAGCACACTCTGCCTGCCTGGTAACATGTTGAGAGCAATAGTCGTGTCTGAGTGCATTGAAATCAAAGTGGTGAGTTTAAAGCAGACTTAGAGAGCACACCAGGTCCACAGAATGAGCCTCTGAATCAGGTGGAGGCATAGTTGATCTTTCAGAGGGCCAGAAACTCTGCCTTTTTCATTCTTGACAAAATTACTTAGCATCGCCTTGTTCCTGTTCCTACTCCATGTTCAAAAATCCCTGGGGGAAGTTCTGTTAGGAGACTCTACTGAGAGCAGCCATCTATATCTAGCTGTGCTGCCATTGGTGGGTGCTGCCTGCCAGCTGGTGCAGATCCTCTTGTACTAACACGTGTGTGACCTCCCAACGTTGTGCAGCGTGAGCTCTCATGGAGCAAGGGTCTTTATTTGGCTTCCACTGGCTCCTCAATTTCGCTCCTGCCGCAAAAAATGAGGTTACAAATCCACAATTTGAAAATGTACTAGGCAATCATTTCTGGACAGAACAAATGCAGGTGGAATAGCCCCCTGATCTGAGAGTAGATAAGTTACTTCCCTAAAAGAACCCTCTTTGGCCACCCTTGAGGAACTGTGTAGCCTCTGTGCGGCCAGTGGTACCCTCTCAACTCTACTTCTCTTCTAGAATGTAAGCTACGTAAAAGCAATAACTGGATCTGTCTAAATATGCCCATATTCCCAGAAATCTGGCATTGAGTTCATCATAAGTAGTTGATGAATATGTATTTATATGAATAGATGGGCTGAAGGAAAGATTTTTTAATTTTTGTTGGTTGGTGGATTGGCATTACCCACATGGTACATTATCTTAAGACCTGTCATTAAGTTCCTACGAATCTCCATAAAGCTTCTTATCTCTGGCTTGGTTTTTGTTTTTTTTTGTTTTGTGGCTTTTTTTTTAGTCTTTATTTAATTTTTGTTTTGAAAAATTATAATTATATATAAACATGACCCCAGAACACAGTAATGTTGTTTTATATATACAAAATATATATACATATTTAATATATAATAATATATACATATAATACATAATATACACATAGTGTATATATATACTGTGTATATATACACACATGTATATTTTACACTATAATATTAATATATTACATTTATATACACACAGTATAAAATGATTTTGAACTACCCACCTTAACTAGTTTCCTGCAAGTTCTTCCTTGTCCACCTATAACTGGTTCTCTCTGTCACTATTTACATATTCTCTGGCTCTGGCTTATTCTCCAGGATCTGGCGCCTTGCTTTCTCTAACCTCTCATTCCTGTTTCTTAACACTCAGATCTCTGCTTCCAGGATTTTTGCTTCCCAGGGCCTCCCAAGCCTTTCTATTTCTGTGACTTTTAAGCTCAGTGACCAAACCAATCTTTCTTTCAGACAACCATCTTCCTGTCACTTCTCCTTCCCTAACCTTCATTTATGTTCTTTCAGTGGAACTATGTCATGAACGCTGGGGATTTTCTTCGAAAGTAATGATGCTTGCTAATGTGAAATGCTTCTCTGGAAACAGAGACTGACAGGCCTAGCACAACTAAAGAACCCTCATGCAAGGTAGAAATAAAATGCAGCGTGGCTTTCCATTCTCTGTACTTTGAAGAAATGTTGTCATTCAGCAGCCATCTAAACAGCTATTTTGAGTGTATCACTGAGCCAGGCTCTGCGAGGAATACAAAGAAGCAGGTTCCTCACTGTTCAGTGGCCTGCAGGAAGAGTAGTGCAGTTGGGCATACACAACTAATACAGGGAAAGATAACGGGATAGAAAGTGTATGCGAACACTGCCAATATAGCAGGAGCAAGAGGATTGCTAAGATTCCCAAAGACCAAAAATAAGTGTTTTACCTCAGGCTGATTTGGTTTCACTCCTAAAGAACTGCAATCATCTTGGGAGAGTTTTCATATGCTGGAAACAGCCAGTGGGACAGATTCTAAAACCTTTTATCTATCATATTTCAAAAAGAGATAATGAAATGTGTTTCTTTTAAAATGTATGCATTTAAATATTTGCCCTTCCAACAACTTATGCTGCAAATATTTTTTCCTCATGTGTTTTCCATACCTATCTCACTTTAAAATAAAAATCAATGAAGGTGACCTTAAAATATATTATCTTTGTTATTTTTAGGAGTATTAAATATGCAAACATTTGTACAACCCAGACCACAGATCATGTAAATAGCTAATAATTTATCTTTTTTTTTTCAACTGAAGAGAGTGTTATCTTCCATATTGCAAAGAATTTGGCTCCTTAGTCAATGACGTTTAGCAAAGGAAGTGGGGGAACATTGGGTTACAATTTGAAATGTGGACATGTTTCAGCTGTCACATCTCTGAAGTTATAATTCCTTTCCTCTGACAAAACATAAAACTTTTGTGTAGGTTATCTACTGTTATGCAGCAAACAATCTTAAGTTTTAGTGGCTTAAAGGATCAATGCTTTCTTATTTCTCATGGTTCACAGATTCACTGAACAGTTCTCACTCAGCATCTCTCATGTTGCAGACAGATGGTGGCTGAGGCTGGAGTCATATAAAGCTTTGACTGGCTTGAATATCCAAAATGACTGACTCGCATGGCTGGCAGTGTAGTCTGGCTGTTGGTTGAGAGTTCCTCTAAGACTGTTGAGTAAAACATATATATATGGACTTTGCATGTACCTTTGGGCTATAGACAACATGGTTCCTTGATTTTAATTAGACACGAGAAAGAAATAAAGGTCATCCAAACTGGAAGGAAAGAAATAAAATTATCCTTGTTTGTAGACAATGTGATCCTATATTCAGAAAAATCTAAATAATCCAACAAAAATTATTAAAACTTATAAAAAATTCAGCAAAGTTTCAATACACAAAATTGACATACAAAATTCAGTTAGCATTTCTAAAAGAAACCAAGAAAGTAACCCTGTTTATGATAGTTACAAATAAAATATCTGGGAATAAACTTAAGCAAAAAAGTGAAAGATCTCTACAATGAAACTTAGAAAACACTGATGAAAGAAATTGAAGGGATGCAAAAAATGTAGATATTCCATGTTCATGGATTGAAAGAATCAATGTTATTAAAATGTACATCCTACCCAAAGTTATCTATAGATCAATACAATTCCTATCAAAATACTAATGACATTCTTCACAGAAATAGAAAAAAAATCCTAAAATTTACATAGAGCCGCAAAAGACCTAGAATGGCTAAAAACAATTGTGAGCAAAAAGAATAAATCTGAAGGCATCACATTACCTGACTTCAAATTATACTATAAAACTATAGTAACCAAAACAGCATGGTACTGATATAAAAACAGATACATAGACGACTGGAACAAAATAGAGAACCCAAAAATAAATCCACACATTTACAATCAACTCATTTTCGGTCAAGGCACCAAGAACATATATTAGTGAGAGGGAAGTCATTTCAATAAATGGGGGTACTGGAGAAACTGGATCTCCGTATGCAGAGTAAGGATAGGCCCTTTAGATACTTCCTAGACAAAAGGCCTTTTTAGAATCCTAAGGATATTGTCCCACAACACCTTAAGAACCTCTCAGTGTAAACAGGAGATTGTATCTAAGAAATTAAAAAAAATAAATAAAATACAATAAAATGAAGTCATCTAAAGTACAAATAAGTGGTTAACATTCTATGCTAATCATATATACCAGTAAATATTTTAAAAACTTCCAATTTAATAATGTGTAATTCACCTATCTTTTTTTTAGGAATGTCAAGCCATTTATAGTAATACAACTCACTAATTAAAGGATTTACTGGAATATTCTCAAGCTAATTTGATTATTTAATTCCAATCAGTTAAAAACTGTTAACTATGTTCTCTTGAGGAAAATAAACTATCATGTAATATTTGCAAAAACAAACAAACAAACAAAAAAGAAGTTAACAAATCTGGCTTATGTCTAATAGACTAAAGCACAAAGTGATTTTAAAGAAAAGAAATTTGTAAAGGAATTTTATTTGCTAGCTTGAATTAAAAAAGACAGAAACAATTAAAGCTGAAGAACTCTTCTAGGAAAGGAAGCCAGCTGAGAAAGCTACAAACACGGATCAAAATTCCAAAGAGCAGAGCCTAGAACACAGCATATCACTTCAGAGAACAGAAACCTGGCCTAATTCAAAGAAAAGTTATCATGTGCCTGGCTGGATTTCAAAAATGCTTTAGACTAGTAACTGCTATGTAGTTTCCATTCCACACTCTTCCACTTTTTACACTAGATGGTTTATTGCATTTATCCTATCCATGCATGAGCATTGTATGGTGAATGTGAGGAGACTGATAACTTGTCTTTTTAGTTCATGAGTCTTATTGAGAATAATTACAATTAAGAAACCTCTTTCACTCTCGAACCTGATTTAGATTTCTTAGACTTTTGAGATAATACCATATTGGAATGGGAATATGTAGATCTTTAAATGGGGATGAGTATGTTTTGCATGTGGGAGAGATAGGAACTGTAAAAGTCAGAGGACAACTGGTAGGTGGCCTTGCTCCATGCACATATGCTGCTTCTCATATCAAGATGTGGAATCTAATGTACTTCTCTGTGAATATGGACTATCCTAGGAACTTACTAGACTAATAGAATAATAAAAATGACATTTTGGGACTTTGAAGACTGGATCATAAGAAATCTTTCAGTTCTGCTAGAGACTCTTAGTATGCTTGTTCTGGGGAAAATTCTTCCAGTCCATGAACATCGAATGTCTGCATATTTTGTGTCCTCTTCAATTTCTTTCATCAATGTTTCATAGTGTTTAACTTCGTTGCTTAAGTTTATTCCTACATATTTTATTTTATTTGTAACTATCATAAATGAGGTTACTTCCTTGGTTTCTTTTTCAGATTGTTCACTGTTAGCATAAAGAAATGTTACTGATTTTTCTATGTTTATTTTTTTCTAATTTCAGAATATTGTGGGGGCAAAAACTTTTTGGTTACATGAATTGCTTTTATACAGATTGAGTCAAAGTTATAAGTGTGTCCATCACCTAGATAATGTACATTGTACCCATTAGGTGTGAACTCACCCATCCATCCTCCCTCCTCCAATCTGCTTGATTGCCATTGAGTTTTACTATTACATGTGCACATGAGTGTTTATCTATTAATTCCAACTTATCAGTGATTTCATGTGGTTTTTGTTTTTCTATTCTTGTGTTAATTCACTAAAAGGATGGTCTCCAGTTCCATTAAGGTTGTTATAAAAGGCATTAGTTGACCACATTTTTTATGTCTGAGTAATACTCCCTGGTATACATATACCACATTGTATTAATCCATTCATGTATCGATGGACACTTGTGATGTTTCCACATCTTTGCAACTGTGAATTGTGCTGCTATAAACATTTGAGTGCAAGTGTCTTTTTTATAAAATGTCTTTTTTTCTTTAGGTAAATATCCAGTAGTGGGATTGCTAGATCAAATGATAAGTCTACTTTTAGTTCTTTGGGGTATCTCCACACTACTTTCCATAGAGGTTGTACTAGTTTTCAGTATTAACAACAATGTTTAAATGTTCTTTTCTCTCCACAACCACGCCGACATCTGTTGTTTTGGAACTTTTTGATAAAAGCCATTCTCACTGGAGGTAAGTGATATCTCATCGTGGTTTTGATTTTATTTCCCTGATGACTAGAGACATTGAATAGTTTTTCATATGCTTATTGGCCATTAGTCTATCTTCTTTTGAGAAGCTTCTCTTCATGTCTTTTGCCCATTTTTTAATTGGGTTGTTTGATGTTATCTTACTGATTCTCTTGAGTTCTTTTTAGGTTCTGGTTATCAGCCCTTTATCGGATGTGTAGCATCCAAATATTTTCTCTCATTCTGTAGGTTGTATATTTTCTCTCTTGATTGTCTTCTTGGATATGCAGAAGTTTTTAAATTTAATCAGGTCCCACTTATTTATGTTTGTTGTTACTGTGATTGCCTTTGAGGTCTTTTTCATAAATTCTTTCCCTAGGCCATTGTCTATAAGGGTTTTTTCAACATTTTCTTCTAGAATTCTTACAGTTTCATGCCTTAGGTTTAAGTCTGTTATCCACTGTGAGTTGATTTTTTTAGTGGTGAGAGGTGTGGATACTGTTCCAGTCTTCTAGATGTGGCTATCCAATTTTCCCAGCACCATTTATTGAAAAGGAATTCTTTTCCCCAGTATATGTTTTTGTCTGTTTTGTCAAAGTTCAGTTGACAATATGATGATGGTTTTATATCTGTGTTCTCTGTTCTGATCCATTGGTCTATGTCTCTGTTCTTGTGCCAGTATCATGCTGTTTTGGTTACTATAGCCTTTTAGTATAGCTTGAAGTCTGGTAGAGTGATGCCTCCCAAGTAGTGCTTTTTGCTTAAGGTTGTTTTGAGTATGCAGGATCTTTTCTGGTTCCACATGAAACACAGAATTATTTTTTTCCAGATATGCAAAAAATAACATTGGTACTTTAATGGGGATTACATGGAATCTGTAAATCATATTGCCTGCAAATAAAGATAATTCAACTTCTGCCTTTCCAATTCAGCTGACCTTTATTTCTTTCTCTTGTCTAATTGCTATGGCTGGGACTTCCAGTACTGTGTTGAATAGAAGTGATGAAAGTGGGCTTCTTTGTTTTATTCAGATCATAGAGAAAATACTTTCAATTTTTCCCTGTTCAGTGTAATACTAGCTGTGTGTTTGTCATATATGGTCTTTATCCTGTTTAGGTATCTTCCTTCTATACCCATTTCATTGAAAATTTCTACCATGAAGGGATGCTGAATTTTATTGAATAGCTTTTTTTACATCCATTGAAATTATCATATGATTTTTGTTCTTCATTCTGTTGATGTGATATATTATGTTCTCTGAATTGTTTATGTTGAACCATCCTTGCATCTCTGGGATGAATTCCACTTGATTATGATAAATGATCTTTTTAATGTATTGTTGCATTTGGTTTTTTAGTATTTTGCTGAGGATTTTTGTTCATCAGAAATATTGACCTATGGTTTTCTTTTTTGTTTGTCTGGTTTTGCTATCAGGGTCATTCTAGCCTCATAAAATGAGTTTGAAAGTATTTCCTCTTCCTTAATTATTTAGAATAGTTGAGTAAGATTAGCATTCATTCTTCCTTTTTCTTTTCTTTCTTTATTTTTTTGAGACAGAGTGTTGCTCTGCTGCCTGGCTTAGAGTGTCATGGCATCAGCCCAGCTCACAGCAACCTCAAGCTCCTGTGCTCAAGTGATCGTCCTGTCTCGGACTCCCAAGTAGCTGGAACTACAGACATGCACCACCATGTTTGGCTATTTTTTTTTTTCTATTTTTAGTAAAGACGGGGTCTCATTCTTGCTCAGGCTTGTCTCAAACTCCTGAGCTCAAGCAATCTTGCTGCCTTGGCCTCCCATAGTGCTAGGATTATAGGCATGAGCCACTGTGCCTGGCCTAGTTCTTCTTTAAATGTTTGCTAGAATTCAGCAGTGAAGCCATCAGGTCCTGGGTTCTTCTTTGATAGGAGAATTTTTATTATTTTTTATTTCATTACTTGTTATTGATTTATACAATTTTATACTTGGTTATGATTCAATTTTATTAGGCTGGCTGTATGTATCTAGGAATTGAGCCATATACCAAAATAAAATCACCATGGATTAAAGACTTAAGTGTAAGACCTGAAAACATGAAACTACTAGTAGAAAACATTACGGAAATGCTCCAGAACATTGGTCTGTGCAAGGATTTCTTGATTCAGACCTCAAAAGTACAGGCAACCAACACAAATATGGACAAATGTGATCACATCAAGCTAAAAAGCTTCTGCACAGTAAAGGAAATAATAAACAAAGTAAAGAGACAACCTACAAAAGAGGAAAGGATATTTTCAAATTATTCAATTGACAAGTAATTAATAACTAGCATATATAAGGAACACAAACAACTGAATAGCAAAAATACAAATAATCCAAATAAAAATGGGCAAAAGATCTGAATAGGGCCAGGCGCGGTGGCTCAAGCCTGTAATCCTAGCACTCTGGGAGGCCGAGGCAGGTGGATTGTTTGAGCTCAGGAGTTTGAGACAAGCCTGAGCAAGAGCAAGACCCTGTCTCTACTAAAAAAATAGAAATTAATTATCTGGACAACTAAAAATATATATATATATATAAAAATATCAGCCTGGCACAGTGGCTCGTGCCTGTAGTCCCAGCTACTCGGGAGGCTGAAGCAGTAGGATCACTTGAACCCAAGAGTTTGAGGTTGCTGTGAGCTAAGCTGATGCCACGGCACTCGCTCTAGCCAGGGCAACAGAGTGAGACTCTGTCTCAAAAAAAAAAAAAAAAAAAAAATCTGAATAGTCATTTTTCAAAAGAAGACATACAAATGGCCAACAGTATATGAAAAAATGCTCAACATTGTTAATTACCATAAAATGCAATTTAAATCCACAATGAGATATAATCCCACTCCAGTTAAAATGGCTTTTATCAAAAGAAGAAAAAATAATGGATATTGTTGAGGATGTGGAGAAAGGGGAACACTCACACATTGTTTTGGGGAATATAAATCAGTACAGCCACTATGGAAAATAGTCTTGAATTTGCTCAAAAATCTAAAGATAGTAATATCACATAATTTAGCAACCCTGCTGCTGGGAATATATCTAAAACAAAGGAAATCATTATAAAGAAGAAATATCTACACTCTCATGTTTATTGCAGCACTATTCACAATAACCAAGATATGGAATCAAATAAGTATCCATCACTGGATGAATGGATTAAGAAAATGTGGTAAGTGTACACAATGAAATATTATTCAGCCATAAAAAAGAATGAAATCCTGTTACTAGCAGCAACATGGGTGGAATTGGAGGACATTATGCTAAGTGAAATAAGCCAGGCACAGAAAGACAAAGATCTCATGTTTTCACTCATAGGTGGAAGCTAAAGAAAATTGATATCATGGAGATAGAGAGGAAGATGATGGTTACCAGAGGCTGGGAGGGGTAGCAAGAAGGTAGGGAAAAAGCAGAGTTGGCAAGTTGGTACAAAATACAGTTAGATAGAAGGAATAAGATCTAGTACTCAGTAGCACAAGAGAAATTATAGTTAACAATAATTTATTGTATATTTCAAAATAACTAGCAGAGTGGAATTGGAATGTTCCTAACACAAAGAAATGACAAATGTTTAAAGTGATGGATATCCCAGTTGCCCTGATTTGATCATTACACAATATACGCTTGTATCAAAATATCATAGGTACCCCATAAATATGTATGGCTATTATGCATCCATAAAAATTAAAAATAAAAAAATAAAAAAATAAAAGGCATATAAGCCATATCCTCAAGATTCTTAGAAGTCTAATTGTTTATTTGTCAGAAGGTCTTTAAACATATCCTTAAATCTTTCTGAGTTGTCAATAAAGGATCTTAGAGCTGTACCGCTTGATTTTATCTTTATCATGAAGCCATTTCTTGCTCTGAGAAACTTTCACTGGCTGGAAAGACTATCTTAGGCCCTCTACGATTTTATTTTAAACTCCTTTCTCTCTCTCATTATTTGCAGCTAAAAAAAAAAGTTGTCATTTTCATCATTCTGCATATAAATCTCTTTAGCAAAGCACACCAGGTAGGTATATTTTATTTTCCATCTAATCATAGATAAAAATGTGTTGCCAAACTTTCCTCCATTATGTAACAGAGCCTGATTCTTCTATAGCTCTGATAACAATGTCCTTCATTGTTCACTAATAGTCTTCTCAAGGCTCTTCTGCTTTTTGCATGCCTTCTAGTTTCAAATCAAATGCTATTTGTTTCAGATTTTTATTATAGCAGGACCACATTTCAAGACATAATTTCATAATTTAGTTATTTATTGCTGAAAACAAATTATTTGAAAGATTAGTGGCTTGTAACACCCAGTTTACTTTGCTCACAGCTTTGCATGTCTGGAACTTCAGAAGAACTTTGTTGGGAGTTTTGTCAAAGATTTACGTGGTATCAGATGCACTTCTAAGATGGCCTTTTCACTCCCTGTGTCTGGTGTCTCAATTCTCCTTGGCCTCTTTCTTTCTTTCCACGTGGTGCCTCATCCTCCAGGGCCTTGCTTCATGCCTTAGGATTTTTATAGCATGGTGCTCTCAGGTAGCACCACTTATTACATGGCATTTACCTTCCAAGAGGAAGGAAGCAGAAGCTCCCAGACCAGATAAAGTCAATGTCCAGAATTGGCACAGCATTATCTGCTGCATTCTATTAGTGAAAGAAGTCACAGACTCCACCATCATCAATGAAACAGACTGCAGTTTTTTGATGGGAAAATGCCAAAGTGTCATTGTGGAAGAGGAAGTAGGTAAGGAGATAGAGTTGTGAGCCTCTGAAAAGTGAAGTCTGCCAAATCTCTCTGGCATTCTCGCCAAAATTTTCACTCCATAGTGCCTCATAACAGTATCCCTACCACCCATCCACCTCATTCAGTACAACTAAAAATTGATATCTTATCCCAATTAACATAAAATTAGCATTTAATGAAAAATGGAGACCTTGTTATATTGATACTTTTAAGAATAAAATTTAGATGTTAAAAGTAGGCTCTGTGCTCCATCAAAAATCTGGTCATCTGTAATTTCTCTCAAATGTGATGAAACATTAGGAGAGCACAAAGATTATTATGAGATGAGCTCAAGCCTTTCCTTGATCCTTTTAAGATGAATACCATGCTATCCTGAGATGTAAAACAGTATTTACAAACTTTTTTATGAAAAGAGAGATCCAATAGTTTTTAGATACAATTTGGCCATCTGCATTTATTTCTAAAGAAACTTTAACAATCAGGAGATTGCCAAGTAATCTGTGAAATGCACAGTATTCAGCATGTATCTACATATATTATTGTAACTTCAAATTGTGACTTTTAATTTTTCTCAACTTGTGATTTTAAGAATAATTTATTTAAACAATGATATAAACTTACCATAGAAACAAAACACAATTTTGGGTTTAGAGAGGATGTTACTACAAAGTGGACAAAAATCAGTTAACACTTCTCTCTGTTTGAACTATAATATTTTGGTAACATTTTATAGCAACCAAAGAATGAGAGAAAATCTATTTTTAAGCTTTTGCCTTTTAATCCCATTGGTCGAAATTCATTCATACTTGTTCCAATGTCTAAATAGCATATACTATTTTCTTTATTTTATACTAGCTACTCCTATAATATAAAATTATTTTTGGCCACTTTCTTCAGAAAACTGCATTTTTGATGTTATCTAATGAAAATCAGAATGCATAAGATGCACTGATTGGGATTTTCTTCTCTACCATGACATTCATCAATGAGAACAATGAAGAATATTTTATAAGTAAGTGTGTTAGATTGATATGCATACCATCTAGAAGTAAACCTAATTTTACCTTAGTCCAGTAAAATGCCAGGCTATGGTAATTCTAGGGAGTAAAACCTCACACCGGATTCCGCAGCTTGCAGGACCTACTACCAATACGGGAGTAAGAGATTGGATAGTTACGTATATAGGTGTAAGTAGAGGACTCCTGGGACTTGGAAAACACAAGGTCAGAAATTCTACCATTATCTAATTGAGTTAGGAGTATTACTTTTATAGGCTTTCCTCCTCCTCCTCCTCCTCTTTCTTCTTTTAACTTTTTTTGAAGGCTTTTAGAGTTTTTAAAAATTTCTTTAAAAACAGATGTATTAAAGTATATTTGCATACAAGAAATTGCAGCTATTTAAAGTAAAAAAATTTGATGACTTTTGACATGTGACACATGACATGTCCATGAAACCATCACCACAGTAAAAATAATGAGTATTGCATCACTCCAAAAGGTTTTCTCACATACCTCTGTAACCTCTCCGAAATCTCACCCATCCTCCCATCCCAAGGCAACCATTTATCTGCTGTCACTATAGATGGATCACATTCTATAGCATTTCATAAGAATAGAAAGATTCAGGATGTACTCTTTTTTGTCTGGCTTCTATCACTCAGCATAAATTATTTTCATTTTTATTTATAATATTGGATGTATCAGTAGTTCATTATCTTTTACTAATAAGTAGCATTTCATTGTATGGATATATTACAATTTGTTTATCCATACACCTGTTCAAGAATATTTGAGTTGCCCAAGTTTTGGCTATTGCAAATAGAGCTGATATGCATAATTGCATATGAATATTTGTATGAACATATGTCTTCATTTCTCTTGGGTAAATATCAGGAATGGAATTGATGGATCATATGATCAGAGTATGTTTAACTCTTTGAGAAAGGGTCAAATTGTCTTTCAAAGTGTTTGCAACATTTCACATTTCCATCAGCAATATATTAGGAGTCTAGCTACTTCACATTTGCACCAACATGTAATGTGACCAGACTTTTTAATTTTAGATATTCTAACATGTGTATTATAATAGTAACTTACTTGGTTTTCCCCAGGGGCTAATGATGCTAAATGTCTTTTGATGTACGTATGTGCCATCCGTAAGTCTTTTTAGATGAAGCATTTGTTCAAATGTTTGGCCTATTTTACTTATTGAGAATATTCTTTTTTAAAATTGATTTTTAATTCAAATTGATAAATAAAAATCATACACATTTATTGGATACAGTGTGATATTTCAATAAATATATACATTGTATAATGATCAAATCAGAGTAATTACCATATCCATCTTTTTAAACATTTATCATTTTTTTTGTGGCGATAGCATTCAAAATTTTCTCTTGTAGCTGTCTTGAAATACATACTACATTGTTATACAAACACATTATATTTGCTATAGTCACCCTACTGTGAGGTAGAACACTAGAACTTATCCTTCCTATGTGTAACTTTGTAATTGGTCTATTGGTGACTATTTTTATTGTTGAGTTTTGAAAGTTCTTATACGTTTTGGATAAAAGCCCTTCAGCAGCTATATGCTTTGCAAATATTTTCTCGCAGTGTGTAGCTTGTTTTATCACTCTCTTAACAGTGTCTTTTGAAAGGCAGAAGATGAAGTCCAAGTTATTAACTTTGCTTTAAATATGCTTTTTAATATTGTATCTAAGAAATTATTTCTTAATCTAAAGACACAAAGATTTTTCTCTAGATGTTTTATAGTTTAGGCATTTCCTTTATGGTCAGTGATTCATTTTCAGTTAACTTTTTATATGATACAAGTTATATCTCAAAATTTTTTGAATATACACATACAATTATTTTGATACCATTTCTTGAGAAGACTATCTTTTTTCCACTTAATTTCTTTGAACCTTTGTGAAAACTCAGTCATCCGTACATATGGGTCAATATCTAGACTATTTATTCAGTTCCATTGATCTATTTGTCCATCTCCATGCCAAGACAATACACTGTCTTGGTTATCGTAGCTTTATAATAAGTTTTACAGTCAGAGAGTGTTAGTACTCCAACTTTTCTTCCTTTACAAATTTGTTTTGGATATTCAAAGTAATTTACATTTCCACATGAATTTTAGAATCAGCTCATCAATTTTTAGTTTATGTATATCACAAAAACCTTATATTAGTATACTTTATTTCTCCCCATCAGTCTTGGTGCTACAGTTGCCATTCATTTTACTTTTAAATATATTGTAATTGCTGCATTACAATCTCATTATTATACTTCCTTAAAAAGTTATCTTTTGAAGATAACAGGAAAAATCTTATATATTTCCTCTCATAGCTACAACTTCAGGTGCTCTTCATTACTTTTGAAGAATCACATTTTCATCTGGGGTTATTTTCCTTCTGCCTGAATCATTTCCTTTAACATTTCTTGGACAGTAAGTCTACTGGTGATGAATTGTTTTAGCTTTCATATAGTGAAAAATGTCGTTATTTTGCCTTCATTTTTGAAATATATTTTCATTGGATATTTAATTGTAGGTCATCAGGTTGTTTCTTTCATTATTTTAAAGCTGGTGTTCCTTCTTTCTTCTCATTTTCCCTGTTTCAACCACCTTTGTTATTCTGTTTATGAGGTGTCTTTCTTTCTCTAGTTACTGCTAAGATTTTCTTTTTATCATTGGTTTTAAGCA
>CAUYSK010058892.1:0-17622 GCA_963575035.1 Avahi laniger | reverse complement strand
GCAGGCATTTACTGCCATAAATTTCCCTTTGAGCTCTGCTTCTGCTGCATCCAATAATGTTTTCATTTTAATTCATCTCAAAGTATTTTCTAATTTTCCTTATGTTTTTATCTTTGACTCATTGGTTATTTAAGAGTATGTTGTTTAATTTCCACATATTCTTGAATTTTCTAGTCTTCTTTCTGTTATTTATTTCTACTTTAATTCCACTGTGGTTAGAGAAGATATATTTATTGAGATTTATTTTATGGCCTAATGTATGGTATATCCTACAGAATGCTCCATATGCATTTCAGAAGCTTGCGTATTATTTGTGGGTGGGATCTATATATGTGTGTTCAGTCTGGTTGGATTATTATGCTATTCGAGTCCTCTATTTCCCTATTGCTCTTCTGTCTAGATGTTCTAGTCATTATTGAAAGTATGGTATAGAATTCTCCAACTATTGTAGAACCATTTCTCCCTTCAATTCTGTCACTATTCATGTATTTTGGGGCCTTGTTTGGTAAGTATATGCTTATCATTATATCTTCTTGATGAATTAACTCTTGTCAACATATAGTGTGCTTCTTTGACTCTAGCAACAATTTTTTATTAAAGTCTATTTTGTCTAGTATTAATACAGCCATGCCTGCTCTCTTTTTGTTACTATTTATACAGAATATCTTTTTCTATCCTTTCATGATTAACTTAGTTGTGTCTTGGATCTAAAGTGAGCCTCTTATAACATCATATCATTGGATTATTTTACTTTATCCTTTCTACTACTCTTTATCTTTTAGTTGGTGATCTTAATCCATTTACATTTACTGATAAGAGCTTACTTTTACCATTTTGCTATTTGTTTTCTCTGTGTCATATCTTTTTTTGTTATTCACTTCCTTCAATACTGCCTTCTTTCGTGTTTGACGATTTTTTTTAGCGTACCCTTTTGATTCACTCCCATTTCCTTTTTTGTATATTTTTCAGTCATATTTTGGTAGTTGCCAAGGCAATTATAATTCATACCCTAAATTAATAACAATCTAGCTTGAATTTATACCAACTTAGTTTTAATAGCATATAGCTCCATTTCCCCCTTTATGTTATTGTCACAAATTACATTTTTATACATTGCCCATTAACATGGATTTATAATTATTATTTATGCATTGTTCTTTTAAGTTACATAGGAAACAAAAGAGAAGTTACAAACCAAGAATATAGTAATACTGGTTTGATCTTTATCCCTGTAGTTACCTTAATCAGAATTCTTTATTTCTTCACATGGCTTGGAGTTACTCCCTAATGTCCATTTCGCTGCAGTCTGAAGGACTCTCTTTAGCATTTCTTGTAAGGTAGGTCCAGTTTTTGTTTATCTGGGAATGTCAATTTCTTCATTTTTAAAAGAATAGTTTTGCCGGATATAGAATTTGTGATTGACAGTTATTTTCTTTTAGCACTTTAACTACCATCCCAATGCTTTCTGGCTTTCATGGTTTCTGATGAGAAATCAGTTGTTAATCTTATTAAAGCTCACTTACACTTAATGAATTGCTTCTCTCTTGCTGCTTTTAAGATTCTCTTTGTTTGGTCTTTCAATTGTTTGATCATAATGTATCATTGTGTTTATCCTACTTACAGCACATCAAGCTTCTTGGACATGTAGATTCATGTCTTTCATGAAATTTGGGAAGTTTCCAGCCATTATTTTTTCAAATATTTTTTCTGTCCCTTTCTCTTTCCCGTCCTTCTAAGACTCCCTTAATAGGTATATTGGTATACTTGATGGTATCACACTGATCCCTTTGGCTCTGTTCATTTTTCTTCATGCATGTTTTTTTTTTCCTTCTCTTCAGACTGGATAGTTTCTATTGTCCTATCATCCAGATTGCTGATCCTTTCTTCTGCCTGCTCAAATCTGCTGTTGAACCTCTCTAGTGGATTTTTAAATTTCAGCTGTTACACTTTTCAGCTACAGAATTTCTATTTGGTTCCTTTTTACCTCTTTATTGATATTCTCTGTTTGTTCATACATTGTTCTCTTGGTTTCCTCTAGTTTTGTCCATGGTTTCCTATACCTCTTTGAGCAAATTCAAGACAATTGATTTAAAAGTCTTTGTCAGGTAAGTCCAAAGTCTTATCTGGGCTTCCTTAGAGATAGTGTCTGTCAATTTTTTTTTCCTATGAATGGGTCATAGTTTCCTATTTCATTATATGCCTTGTAATTTTTTGTTGAAATTGGCCATTTTGGATATTATAATGTGGTAAGTCTAGAAATTGGATTCTACCCCCCTCCCCAGGGTTTGTATTATTTGTTGAGGACTTCAGTGGTCTATTTAATGAGTTTTCCAAACTGCTTTTGCAAAGGCTGTATACCTTTTTTTGGTGGCAGCTGAAGTCTCTGTTATGTTATCTCAGCAGTTACCTGACAGAGATTTCCTTAAATGTCTACAGCTAAAAAGAAAAATAAAACTCTCCTAGTCTTTGCAGATTGTCTCTGAGCTGAAGCACTGCTTCAAAGCTAAGCTGGGCTGCCTAAAACTGCCTTAACTTTCACCCAAAGATCAGGGCCCAAAGATCAGCCAACAGTGCAAGCATAGTCTTCTCAGGTTTCTTTTGAGCATGCATCCAGCCCTGGGCATATGCATTACACTGACGATTCCCAAGTATATGAGGTAGTTCTTACAAGCCCTATTCCTCTAAGAAACTTCCTCCTTAGCCTCCTGTTTTGAGGGCTTTTGTGTTGCCTCTTGCCCCAAGCAGCTATAGGGCAAAAGCAAACCCACTCTAACCTGAGGGGTGAAACAAAGGTCAGCTTCTTTGCCAGTCCTTCAGAGAACTACCAGACATGTCAGTATGCCAACCCCAATATTTTAACAACAAAGCTCATATTGTATCCCACCCCAACCCCTGCCGGTACGAGTGAGCTAGACTAAGAACGTGGGCTGCCATCCCCACCGCTGCTGCAGATCTGGGGAGTGGGGGGTGGTGGGTGGTAAGAAAAAAAATAACACAATGCTTTCTTACTGAATTTTAATGGCTTCTTCCTTAAGAACTCCCTTCATTGTTGTATTTGATTAGATTCCAGAATTCCAAAAAGTTGATTCTGTCAGTTCTTGCTAACTTAATATTTGCTTCAGTGAAAGAGCCAATTCTTGTAGGTCTCTACTCTACCATTTCTGTGACATCACCTTTTCCTTGTGTCTTTAACCTCTCCTCTCTATTCTCTCTTTCCTAAATATATCGAGACATGCTCAATTCTGTTCTCTCTTAATAACAAAACTATGTCTACCCTAAACACTACATTTCTATTTCTTTCCTTGCAGAGCAAAACTGCTTGAAATATTTGTCTGTACTTATCTCCACTTCTTTCACATTCATGCCTTTACTCACTGTGATCTGGCTTCTGCCTCCAGAATACCACTGAAATGCTATTGTGGTCATGTAGAACCTCCTTCTGGCCAAATGCAGTAGGTACAACTCAGAGATTATCATATTTTTTATTTTTGTATTGTTATTTTTTATTTCAGTAGATTTAGGGGGTACAAGTGTTTTTTGTTACATGGATGAATCTCACACTATTTACTACAGCGTCCCTCAGTATAAACGCGGGGTTGGTTCCAGGACCACTTGCATATACCTGTATCCACACACACTCATGTCCTGCAGTTGGCCCTGTGGAACCTGTGTATAGAAAACATTTGCCCTCCCTATACACAGATTTTGCATTCAATGAATACTGTATTTTGATCTATATTTGGTTGAAAAAAAAATCCACCTGTAAGTTCCACATAGTTCAAACCCATGTAGTGCAAGGGTTAACTCTACTTCCTTCTTCCATGACATCTCAGTCTCCTGATTTTCTTTTTTTTTTTTTTTTTTTAAGACATAGTCTCACTCTGTTGCCCGGGCTAGAGTGCCGTGGCATCAGCCTAGCTCACAGCAACCTCAAACTCCTGGGCTCAAGCGATCCTACTGCCTCAGCCTCCTGAGTAGCTGGGACTACAAGCATGTGCCACCATGCCCGGCTAATTTTTTCTATATATTTTTAGTTGTCCAGATAATTTCTTTCTATTTTTTTAGTAGAGATGGGGTCTCGCTCTTGCTCAGGCTGGTCTCGAACTCCTGAGCTCAAACGATCCTCCCACCTCTGCCTCCCACAGTGCTAGGATTACAGGCGTGAGCCACTGCGCCCGGCCCAAGTCTCCTGATTTTCTTACCAGTTCTTTGGCCATTCCTGTTTTCTTCATTGTGAGATCTTGTGTTTCTGCCTGTTTGTGAAATGTTGTTCCTCAGTGTTCTGTCCTAGGACGCAATCTTTCCCTCTTGACACATTTTTGTACTTAATCTCAACCATTCCTGTGCTTGAATTATCATATAAATAAATAACTCTGTGATCTCTATACCTAGTCAAGTCCTGTATTCTAGACCTTCATATCCATAGTCTACTCAATTCCTCTATTTAGTGACCCCAGTGGCACTTCAAATTAACTGGCACCAAAATTTAACTCATATCTTCCTCCCTCCTTCTTTCATGTGTTTCTTGTTTCAGTGAATAAGAAAAATATAAATGAGAAGGATTTCAGAGTTCTTCCGAATTATTTATTACTAGCAGTAATCCTTGTGCAGTCTGTCTCCAAAATATTTAGAGTATGTAGCATGTAATACCAGCACAAATGAATTTACAGGTTTGCTTATTGAGTAAGTATGATAAGAGTTTTACATATATCTGGAGAAAAGTGTCCACTCTCACGTATTAAATGAATGGAAATGAAAATGAAGCATAGTGAGAATTTTTGTCTATTAAAGTGGCAAATTTTTAAAAAAATCCCATGTTGATGAGTTTGCAGCAAAAATGAGCATTCTCAACCCAAGTTTTAATTAGTTAAACTTTTCTAAAGAGCAGTTTGGCAGTGTATCCAAGAGGCTAAAAATGTTTATGCCTTTTGACTCAGTAATTCCCTGTTTAGCAATTTATACTAAAGAAATAACTAGAGATATGTGTAAGAATTTATTTTTTGTGGCATTTTCATATGTTGAAAACTTGTAAACCATCTAAATAAGTGTAAGAAAATCATAATATAAATTACAATACATCTATATGATACATTATTATGTAATCATTCAAAATCAGACTTTGAAAAAATATTTAAAGATGTGGGAAAGGTGATGTAATGAAAAAATCAGAATATAATTCAAATTCAAAGCTATATACAGTATATGGTATGATATATTAGAATATGAATAAATGAATATATGCATGGGCAAAAATACTCCAAGGAAATATCTTTAAACAGATGTTTTATTTAGGTAAGAATTTACAAGTTAATTTTTTTTCATTTTTGTTATGCTTTCTTTCATTTTCTATGTTTTTGATAACAAACAAATATCACTTTTATAATAGGAAGAAAGACATATGAATGGTAATACCATTTCCATTGGAATAAAAGAACAGGCATTTTCTTCAGAATATACTTTTAGTTTCCAAATTTTATATTTAAAGTCTTTCACTCTTCATCATGCTAATAATGAAGTTCTCTCCCCTTTTCTACTCCCAATGCAAATTCTTGGTACTTTTTGTTTTTCGCTCTAGGATCTCTAATATATAGAATTTTGTTGATTTATCGGAATGTGAAGGTCACCCTGAGTTAAAGGAAACAAAGTAGTACACAGGGAAGAGCATGAAGTCTGGCGTCATACAGACCTAGATCTAAAGTTTGGCTTCGCTGCTCCTAACTGTGTCGTTGAGCAATTCATTTAACCTTGCTGAACTTCAATTTCCTTAACCTTATAGCAGGGAATCATATCACTTACCTCAAATAACTGTTATGAGGCTTAGGGGGTAACATGTAAAGTTCAAAATATGACTTTTGGCACACAGCTTATATCCAGTGTTTAATAGCTATAAAATTATTAGCAATTATAATGAAAATTTCATTTCGTCATTACCTTAATTGATGAACTGATACTTTAAGCATTTAATAAACAAATACTGTACAGGTAAGTCTTTTAGGAAAAGCACTTGTCCGATAAGTAACATTAAAATGACATGTTTCAGTTTAACCTATTGTTGAAGGTACACTGTTTTATTTCTTCTTTTTAGGTAAAGGATTTATCTTCAGACACACTTCTCCAACAGCATGATGATTTGGATTTGGCTTTGGATAGTTGTTACAGTGGAGATACAGTAGTTATTTTTCCAGGAGAATATCAAGCTGCAAATCTTGCTTTATTGACCGATGACATCATTATAAAGGGTTAGCAGGGCATCTTTTGCAGTTTTTTTAATAACAATCTATACTGGACAAAATGTGTGTTATAAACATGCTTAATGGAATCATTAGAAATTAGAAGTTTGTCTCACAAACTAGAGTTTGTCCCACAAAAATCTTTTATGCGCCTTTTACAATGAACACCTGTTTATCATATTTTCTATTGTAATGCTCCATCTATATTATTACCAAAACTACTTTTTTCTGGCCGGGCGCGGTGACTCATGCCTGTAATCCTAGCACTCTGGGAGGCCAGGGCGGGCGGATTGTTTGAGCTTAGGAGTTCGAGACCAGCCTGAGCAAGAGCGAGACCCCGTCTCTACTAAAAAAAATAGAAAGAAATCATCTGGACAACTAAAAATATGTAGAAAAAATTAGCCGGGCATGGTGCTGCATGCCTGTAGTCCCAGCTACTTGGGAGGCTGAGTCAGTAGGATCGCTTGAGCCCAGGAGTCTGAGGTTGCTGTGAGCTAAGCTGACGCTACGGCACTCACTCTAGCCAGGGCAGCAGAGTGAGACTCTGTCTCAAAAAAAAAAAAAAAAAACTACCTTTTTCTTATCTCTACTGTTCTTCGTATCACTTAGTAAGAAAACCTAGATGTAAGACTGTATTAAAGTATATTCACCATTTTCTCAAAAATGCAAATTCACATGTTAACTTACTAAAATAGAAGAAGAAAAACAGAGTTTACTAAATTTCTTTTAGGTTCTAAACATATTTAGTAACTTTCTGCACTTTTAACTTTGAAGTAGTGGTATCCCCAGTGTCTGACTCCCCCCAAAAGAACAATTGACGTAAACTTACCTATCAATTAGAAAAATCAAGCAAAATTTCACTATATTTTGGTGATTGTAATCAACAGTATTTTGCTGAACTAATATGGGTAATAAGGATCAAATATATAATTTAAAACATTTATAGCCTTCTTGAGAATCCAATTCCTTATATCTGAGTTGATGTTAAATTTATTTATTATAGATAATTGCTTTGACTACTCTAGAGCAAAATCATGGGCACTATTAATCTAATTAATTAAGTTAATTCAAGAGTCTCTGCCAGTCTTTTTAAGTTATGGTAATTAATTATGGTTTTGAAACCAGATTAGGGGTATGGTATATTTTTTTATCTGAAACACTTTGTACATGACTGCTGATTACAAGATTTAGGGAAATATACTACTCACGAGGCTAAGGCTAGAGGATCTCTTGAGTCCAAGAGTTTGAGGCCAGCATCGGCAACACAGCAAGATCCCATTTGTTAAAAAACAAACAAACAAAAAAGATTTGGGGGAAATATATAGTTGAGTAAATACCACTGATACATTCAGATTGATTATAAAGTCAGAGTTTTCCTATCATGGGATCAAAATAAGGACAAAAGACTACATTATAGTTAAGTAACTACTTAGTTAACAACTGAATAATTATGTATATCATTTGTTAAAAATATGTGACAGGAAAAATTTAGTAATAGCAAGTATTATTGAATGACTAAAGTCCTTTAAAATTTGGGATTACTGATTTAATTATGTGTTTTTATCTCTATGAATCAGGAGTTGGAAAGAGAGAGGAAATTTTGATTACTTCTGAACCTTCTCATGACAGTTTTGTGGTGTCCAAAGCTGCCAATGTGAAACTAATGCATCTGTCTCTGATACAACAAGGGACGGTTGACGGTATCGTGGTGGTGGAATCTGGCCACATGACTCTAGAAAACTGTGTGTTAAAATGTGAAGGAACAGGAGTGTGTGTTCTTACGGGGGCCGCTTTGACAATTACAGACAGTGAAATAACTGGTGCCCAGGTATTTCATTCTATAAAAAGTATGGCTTTGTATGACTATGGATAGCAGCTTTGAGTGATCTTTTCTGTTTTTTAAAATTATTACTATTTCAAAATATTAAGGGGTACAAAGGTTTTTGTTACATGGATATGCTCTGTAATGCTGAAATCAGGGCTTTCAGTGTGCCGACCCCAGGACAGTGCTCATTGTATCCAACAGGTAAGTTTTTATCCTTCACTCCCCTCCCAACCCCCCCCTTCTTAGTTTCCAACGTCCTTTACATCTTTTTGTGCCCATGTGTGACCATTGTTTAGCTCCCACTTACTGAGAACATGTGTTTGTTTTTCCATTCCTGAGTTATTTCACTCAGGATAATGGTCTCCAGTTCGATCCAAGTTGCTGCAAATGACATTGTTTCATTCCTTTTTATGGCTGAGAAGTACTCCATGGTGTGTCTATATATGTATGTCACATTTTCTTTATCCATTCAATGCATTGATGAGCGTTTAGGTTGATTCCATATTTTTGCAATTGTGAATTGTACCGTGATAAACAATAGAGGGCAGATGTCTTTTTGACAAAATGATTTCTTTTCCTTTGGGTTGAGTGATCTTATATACACATGAAGGGTAACAGTTTCTTCATCTTTGAATGGAATTATAATTAAACTTTGAAACTGGTAGAACTCAACAAAATGAGGACAAGTAGGAGAGAGTCATAGTACACTTAGGAAAAGTAAACTGCCCAGGTGCAAAGCAAGGAATTATTAGCTTTAAATGTGGTTTCTGGAAATCAGTGGCTATAAAACCAATTGTGAGTCAGTTATTTAATGGTTTATTTAAAGAGAAGTAAGTATTTATAAGCTATTGACATTACTGTTAGGTATTGTGATTCATTCCGACAGCTTCTAAATAATCAGGACGTAGGAAAAAACTTGAGTCTTCTAACAGTCACAAGTCCTTCAATGGAAGGACTGACGAGTTGAATGAGAGAAAGGATTAAAGGAAGTAGAAAAACAAGAGTATCCTTTTAAGGAATGACTTTTTCTTAATTTCCACTAAAATGAGGAAATATACTTTAGCAGCATCATGAGAGATTTACAGTAGATATAAATTTTTATGACTATTGAAACAGTTGCCTAAAGTGGTTTTGGACTCTTTTCTAAAGAATTCATTTGAGTGAAAGAGTAAGACTGTATGACCTTAACCTTCCTTCTATGCCTAATGATTCTCTAAATGACATTTTGTTTTCACCATTTTTAAACATTATCTCTGCAATAAATTGTGGCGTGCATTATCATGTATTTCCATGTAACTTAGTGTTTAGCTTGCTAATATAGATAGAATTAGAATTTTCAAATTTAAAGAAAATTTGAGGCTAGGCACAGTGGCTCACACCTGTAATCTAGCACTTTGGGAGGCTGAGGCAGGAGGAGACCAGGAGTTAAGAGCAGCCTGGGCAACAAAGTGAGACCCCCGTCTCTACAAAAAATAAAAAAATTAACCAAGCATGGTTGTGCATACCTGTAGTCCTAGCTGCTTGTGAGGCTGAGGCAGGAGGATCTCTGGAGCCCAGGAGTTTGAGGATGTGGTGAGTTATGATCGTGCCACTGCACTCTAGCCTGAGTGACGGAGACAGGGGAAGACCATGTCTCTAAAAAGATAAGAGAGAAAATTTTGGAGAGGGATTTATGTATATGTTTTGTAAACAACTTTATTTGCCTTTAATTTACAGGGTGCTGGTGTTGAACTGTATCCTGGGAGCATAGCCATTTTGGAAAGAAATGAAATTCATCACTGTAATAACCTGAGAACTAGTGACAGTTCAAAAAGCACCTTAGGTGGAGTTAATATGAAGGTATTCTCTTATTTCTTAATGTAGAATTGTTATAAGAATTATAAGTAATTCTTATATGTGTTAAAATATTAGTTTTAGTCTTAAAATATGGCTTAAATGATATTGATTTGGAAAAGAATAGTACAAGTAATAATTAAAATATAGTTAAATGATAGCTGATGGGAAACAAGTTTAGCCTAATAATTTAATAATTATTCAATAATTTCAACTTAAACTCTGAGCAAATAACTTTAAATTTGAGAAAGTGGATAGGATTTGGTCTTATAAAAATATTTTACATTGATCAGATTTGTAATATATTTTGGAAAGTAAAGCCAATTAAGAGAATAATAATATATTAGGAAACAGTCTTACTTTCAAAGTTGTGTAAAATGATTTAAGCTAACCAATTGAAACATTAACATTACAGCAGTAAAGTGTAGGTGCAATGTCTTCCCACTCCTTTCTGCTTCTGTAAATCCTGTCTTTCTAGGTCCCTCTCTAGGCTTGTGTAGTTAATGAAGTTTTATGTTTATGAAGTTTCTTCCTAGAACTCTACATTCTAATTCTTTGTTTTATGCATGTACATTTTGTCTCCTCAAATAGATTATAAATTACCTGAGGGCAGGAATTATATACTACTAGTAGGCTCCCTACCCAGCATGATTTTGGACACAAAGTCAGATAATTGGTTGGAAAAAAGGTACAAATGGAGGCAATTTTGAAATATTTGATTGTTCTTAAACCATTTTTTTCTGTTCTTAAGTATTTCTCAGTTTTTCAGTGGTTCTCAAATATTAGCGTGCGTCAGAATCACCCTTGCAGAGGCCCACCCAATTTCTGATTCAGCAGGTCTGGGGTAAAGCCTGAGGGTTTGTTCCAATAGGTTCCCAGGTGATGCTGATACTGCTGGTTGAACTCACACTTCAAGAATCACATTCCAGCTGGTCGCGGTGGCTCACGCCTGTAATCCTAGCACTCTGGGAGGCCGAGGCGGGCGGATTGTTTGAACTCAGGAGTTCGAGACCAGCCTGAGCAAGAGCGAGACCCCGTCTCTACTAAAAAAAATAGAAAGAAATTATCTGGACAACTAAAAATATATAGAAAAAATTAGCTGGGCATGGTGGCGCATGGCTGTAGTCCCAGCTACTCGGGAGGCTGAGGCAGTAGGATTGCTTGAGCCCAGGAGTTTGAGGTTGCTGTGAGCTAGGCTGACGCCACAGCACTCATTCTAGCCAGGGCAACAGAGTGAGACTCTGTCCCAAAAAAAAAAAAAAAAAAAAGAATCACATTCCTGCTACTCAGTGTGAGCTACAGACCAGCAGCATTGGCATCACTTGGCAGCTTGTTCGAAATGCAGAATCTCGAGCCTTACCTCAGACCTACTGAGCAGAATCTCATTTTTAGCAAGATCCTCAGGTGATTCATATATACCTTAAAGTTTAATGAGCATGGTTCATAAAAATCTGACAAGATCTGGCCCCTGTCTTCTCCAACCTCATCTCCTTCCACTCCTCTCATGCATTATATTCAAGCCACACTGGCTTTCTTTGTGTTCCCAGAAATTATTAACCTTGTGTGGCTCTTGTTACCTTTACCTGAAACACTCTTTCTGTAGACCTTAAAGTGGCTGCTACCTCATTATTTATATCTGAATGTAATTGTCCCTCTTCAAAGAAACTGTTACTATAAAGAACACTCTAGTTAAATGGTAACCCCTCCCCACCCAGTCATGCTATCACATTGCCCTATTTTATTTTCTCCACATCACATATTATTTGAAATTATTTATTTTCATGTTTATCTTGTTACATTATATAAGGTTAACTGCATGAGCTATTGCTGTATCCCCATCTAGAATTAGTTATTTTTATCAATAACTGATAAAAATAAATTGAAAACTTCATTTAATATTTTCTCATTAAATATTTTTGTAGTTAATATTACATTAATCACTGTCCAGAAAGTAGTATATGTTCAAAACTGAGAGTCTCAGTTGTTTTAAAAAGAACACTTTAACCCAAGAATAAGTTCTAGAGTAATTTTATATGTTCATTACTTCATATTTTCTTTTTATAAAAATTATTGAAAAACTAATTTCCTCAAATAATTTAACAGGTTCTTCCAGCTCCCAAATTGAAGATGACTAATAATCATATTTACAACAACAACGGCTATGGAGTAAGCATTCTTCAACCAACTGAACAGTTTTTTATTGTAGCAGAAGAAGCTTTGAACAAAGGAGCTGCTTCAGGAGATAAAAAAGATGATAAAATGCTCTCCAAAGTAATGCAAAATCTGAATCTGGAAATGAATAATAATAAGATAGAAGCAAATTTAAAGGGGGATATCAGAATAGTCACAAGTTAAAGCATTTGATTAAAGTTTAATATTTCAGAAATTCGTTTAATAAATACTTCTCATATCCCACTGAAATGGTAGTTTATATTAAATTGAAAGCTTATTTAATTAAAATATTTAAGCATTTTAATACTTTCATTAAATGATTTATTGTAACATATTTTTAAAATAACAGCTTTATTGAGCTATAATTCACCTATCATAAAATTCACACTTTATTTATCTACTCTAAATAGAACATTTAATACTTTTTATTGGAGGAGGATTGAAAAAACGATGTTTAAAGCCATATTTGTTTCTAGAATTAAACACTGATGATGGTTGTGCCATATATGAAATATCACTGAATTATACACTTTATAAAGTTTATAGTCAATTCCTAGTTATCTGTGCTAGTAAATGGAATAAGGGAATTGGCAGTATATGAAAATAGGATTAGGTTCAACTGCAAGAAACAAGAAAATCCAAAATAATAGAGGTAAATATAGAAATGCATTTCTCCCTCATAGTCAAGAAGTGCAGAGGTACTGAGTATAGGGCTGACAGATGTTCCATGTTGGCAACTCAGTGATGGTAGGGCTTGGTAGGTAGGTAGGTAGATGTTTTGTGTTGTCAGAAATTCAAGCTTCTTATATATTGTTTCACTGTTGTATGGTTTCCATTAAAAATCACCACATGGCCTAAAATAGCAATTGTTGACCAAGCCATTATGTCTAAATTCCAGCCAAGCAGAAAGGACAGGACCTTTCTTCAAAGTTGCACACATTGTATCAACGTTGATACCTCTAGCTCAAGTCTCATCACATGGCTACACCTAGCTGCAAATGAGACCAGGAAATACAATCCTTACATTGGATGGTCATGTGTCCTCTAAAATAGGGAGTTAATTTTCTAAGAAACAACAAACAGTCTTTTTCACAAAGCAGAGCTTATACTGACTTAAGGATATAAAAAAAGCACTCAAGCTCAAATACTTAATTAAACCTTTGACTTTACTTCATGTTATCTGTAACCTAGCAAAGGTGACCCTCAATTGCCATAGGGTATCTCTTGAGGCTAAGAGTTGATAATTTATTTATAAAGGCATGCTTGTTCTTCAGGGTTTTATTGAACAGCCCTTTTTTTCTTAAAGAAAATCTATAGGCAATTCCATAGGTTTGTTTATACACAGTCCTATTTACACAAAGTCTCTTTAGCTTGTTATAAAAGGTAATTCCAGGGATTGTCCATGGGAGCTTTAACAAGAACAATCTTTCCATAATGAATTTAATGAGCAGTAAAGTGAGAATTTTCCTTTCCAATCCTCTTCCCCTAACTTCCTCAGTTTTTGACTTCAGAAGGAGTAGGTGATCGGCAAGGTAAGATCTTTGAGGGCGAGCAGAGAAAGCAACAGCCTTGTGTGAACAAACATCTTACCCAATGGCTAACTGCCTCCTTTCTGTTGCTGCCATGGGTTTCCAACCAATTTCTCTTTGCCAGGCCAACTTCTGAATACAGTGGGGATATTGTTCTTTCCTTTTCTCATAGCCTTAAAACATGCACAAAGTATTTTTAAGATTTTCTACGAATTTTGATATTTTGTAAAGTTAATTTTTTTCTCCTCCACCTTCCCATCCCTACTTCCCCCCGTACCTTATAATGAGACTAGATATTTATGTCTTGTATTAGTTTTCTATTGCTGTCATAACAAATGACCACGACCTTAGCAGCTTAACAATTTATTACCTTAAAGTTCTGTAGGTCAAAGGTCTGACATGGGTCTCACTGGGTTAAAATCGAGGGGTCCACAGGTCTGCATTCCTTTATGGATGCTCTAGGGGAGGACATTTTTCCTTGCTCATTTGAGTTGTTCTCAAACTCCTGACCTTGAGCAATCCTCCTGCCTCGGCCTCCCAGAGTGCTAGGATTACAGGCATAAGCCACCATACCTGGCCTTCATTTGAGTTGATAGAATTCAGCTCCTTGTAGTTGTGGGATTGAGATCTCTGTTTCCTTATTGGTTCTCTGCTGAAGGTGCCAGTTTCTAGTGGCTGATTTTTCTTGGCTCGTGGCCTCCTTTCTCCATCTTCAAATCCAGCCAAGTGTGGCCCACTGGTCTCTAGCCTTCACCACATTCTCTAAGAATCTTCTCATCCCTCAAAAGCCTAAGACCATTGAACTAGGTACTATTTCCTTTTTCATAATATTCAATTGTGGCCTAAACAACTTTTGTCTTTTAACAAAATGTGTTGCTTTTTCTATAGAACACTGTGATTTAACTTATACAAATTTTATAATCCACATTTTTTTTTTTTGAGACAGAGTCTCACTCTGTTGCCTGGGCTAGAGTGTTGTGGCATCAGCCTAGCTCACAGCAACCTCAAACTCCTGAGCTCAAGCAATCCTCCTGCCTCAGCCTCCCAAGCAGCTGGGACTACAGGCATGCACCACCATGCCTGGCTAATTTTTTTTTATATATATATTTTTAGTTGTCCAGCTAATTTCTATTTTTTTTAGTAGAGACAGGGTCTTGCTCTTGCTAAGGATGGTCTCAAATTCCTGAGCTCAAACGATCTGCCTGCCTCCACCTCCCAGAGTGCTACCACCACACCAGGCCTATAACCCACATTTTAATACTAAAAGTTATGCCATTTTATTTTTTTTGTAATTTGGTATTTTCCAGATTTTGTGGTTACATAAGATGAATATTTGATTATCTTACTTACCAATAAAATTTGAGGCCATTGGCAGGATACTAGGTTAATTTCAAAAAGCTTAGAACAACTGCTAATGGCCAAAAATAAATTTTATTAATATTTAGATCAACAGGTTTACCTAATCCTATTGTGCTTCCTATTATAGAGCTATAAAAATTTCAGTCATTTGATATTAAGATACTAAAGTATGAATAGCCACCAAATATTTTACTCTTACAGATTAACATGAAAAATATTTACAGGTATACCAGTTGAGACACATTAAATGATGAATTATGTAAGTTTGCAAGAAATATGGAATCTCAAAGTTTGAAAATTCCTAAAGTGCTTCCATTTAAAATAAATCCTGGGGTGACCAATTCGTCCCAATTTGCCCGACTTTCTCAGTTTTTAGCCCTTCTGTCTTGGCAAACCACAGTCGTGGGCAAAGTGAGAAAGTTGGTCACCCTAATCAGTTCCCAAAAAGTAAAGACTCTTTTTACACCTTTTCTTAAAAGCTAAATTATCCCTAAGATAGTATGATAAATCCAGGTGACCTCTGAAAGATTCAGTAGCAGATTTTCCCCACATGGTCCAGAAATCTTTTTTTCCTGAGACAAGTGTTTTGCTGTGGTCCAGGCTGGAATGCAGTGGTGTCATCATAGCTCACTGCACCCTCAAACTCCTGGGCTCCCACTACTAGCGGGTATGTGCTTGTATAATATCCTCCTGCCTCCACTCCCCAAGTGCTAGGCTTATAGCCACCACAACTGGCCCAGCAATCTTTCATACTGCATGTAATGGGACAATCTACAAATGTCAAAGGTATACAAATACAACTTTTAAAAACTTTCCTATCTTCTGTACAGTTATTCAAATCTAAACCTTTTATGTAAGAATGGTGGAATTTAGGAACCCTTTTCTCAGTCAAAACCAAACTTCATGTCAGTTTCAATCCAATTGGGAATTCCATTTCTGGTTTTATTCTTCTCCTATACCGAATCTGCTTCCAGATTCAGAGGGAGGAAAATTGCCATTCAAGCATGTGCTTGGCAACAGTTGACATTTTCTTTCTAGTTGTCTGGGCTGACCCTGAGGTGAAACAACTGTTCATGTTCTCCTGATCTGTTCCTATGGCACAGAGGTGATGTCCAGAGGGTTTGGAATGCAGCTCTATAATACAGGAGGATCTCATCATATTGTAGCTGTTTGCCTGAGGACACAGTGCCCACATTCTCTTGACACAGAGAGCTCTGCAGCATGGCTTCTGGTAACTGACACAAGCTTTTTCTTGCAGTTAACTTTGAGACTCTCTGGGACCAAAAGAGATTTTCAATTCCCTTTCACACCATCGTCAGCTCCAAAGGAAGCAGCTGGGTTGTCACTGCCAAAACCCCTAAGCTTACAAGAGCAGTAAAGATGCCAACTACGTAAGCTGCCAACCACAGCGCAAATCAGGGCCACTTTCATCCTTATCTGAACTGCTAAAAGGACAGACCCAATTGTCAGTACCAACTTACTACAACTCCAAACCCCAGTATATGTTTGGTGGCAAAAGAAGTGGTGAGCAGAAATACTACATGTTTCCACCTATTTTTCCCCTAAATTCTCTCCCCATTTCCAGCACTTTTCATTTCCTGAATGGGAGGTGTGTAATTAGCTCCCATTTTGGAATAACTTTCCAGTCATCTCATCCGTCACATCCTTTAAATTGAATATTGTCTTTATTCTAGGCAGATTATAGGGGGATGGTTAAGAAAGGAAACAACAGACCGGCTGATGCCTCAAGGTAGTAAAGATGACATGTTAACGTAGCTAAATGTGTCAAATACCTGCCTTCTGCCTCCAAATTCTAAACTTTATGCATCAGTGAAGCTTCACTTACCTTTGTTCTTCACCTAAATATAAATTCTGAATTACATGGATTATATCGTCTTTAATTTTTATAATGGAAACTAATGTAGAAAATGTTAACTTTGGTCTTAGGTTTTTCAAAGACAAAGCTTGGGAGAAAGCAAGAATGTTTAGCCTTACTTAGGTCAAAATAGAGTCAGGCACAGAGGTCCACGTGACTTATGCACTAGCCAATATTTACTGCAAGAGCAGCAATTCAATTCCAAGGCTACTAATTCTATTACAAGTACTATCACTTGGTATACTTTTGAAACAGAGTACAAATTTACCTCTGATGTTTAAAATGAACAGATGTTACTGGCATTGTAAAATTATTCTAAATTATTCTAACACGTAAGATCAACAATCAAGGCCAGGCGCGGTGGCTCACGCCTGTAATCCTAGCTCTCTGGGAGGCTGAGGCGGGCAGATTGTTTGAGTTCAGGAGTTCGAGACCAGCCTGAGCAAGAGTGAGACCCCGTCTCTACCAAAAATAGAAAGAAATTAATTGGACAGCCAAAAACATATAGAAAAAATTAGCCGGGCATGGTGGCACATGGGAGCTACTTGGGAGGCTGAGGCAGTAGGATTGCTTGAGCCCAGGAGTCTGAGGTTGCTGTGAGCTAGGCTGACACCACGGCACTCACTCTAGCCAGGGCAAAAAAGTTTCACTATGTCACAAAAAAAAAAAAAAAAAAAAAAAAAAAAATCAACAATCAACTACACAGCCAGTATTCAGTGTAATACTTTATTTTCTACTGTATTAAACAAAAGCCAAGAAAATACCAAGTTAATTTTAAAGGCAAATCTTTACTCCTTA